>OOFE01034701.1:21532-33945 GCA_900323365.1 Monocentris japonica | reverse complement strand
CCCCCCCCCTTCGCCTGCACCGTGAAACTGATGTTTGGCACACTCAAACATTAAATTCTATTATTACACGGACAGATATGAATCAAAAGCAAACAGAAAATCAACAACAGGGAACGGGAGTGTAATGTTAAATATGCATGTCCTATTAGCCTCCAGCACCATGTTATGATGTGGAGAAAACTCTGTGTATTCATAATGCAATACCATTAAACAGTATCTAAGTAGCTCATGATGCCAATGCAGTCTCAGGTAACCATGGTGAAAAAAGGAAAACGGCCATGAGGTCAATGTCAAACACAAATAAGATGCTAATAAACATTGATTATTTATGAATTCCCCCAGACAGCAGAATAAAAGGCAATGAATGGAATACACATAGGCCTAGAGTTCATGAAAACACATTGATCATTCATTAATGGTGGAATGTCTCAGCAGGGCAGCTAATATTCTTCTGATGTTTTTTCATGTCGATGATCTTTATTACTCCTTATTACTGGGGAAAGCGTAGCAGCCGGACGAGGAAAAGCCCCATCAGCCATGGAGCCATTTGTCTGCCTTGGTGAGAAGCCTTGTTCAAGACATTTACACTGCAGGGCAAAGGCACACAGAGTGACCGCATCCCAGGGAGTGCGAGCAGTGCTAAACCATAGAGGTTGTTTGCCTCCTGACAGCAGGCGCAAATCCTTCAGTATGTCTATCTCTGCTAAGCTCTCTGTATGTGTTTCTTATACACTGAGGTTTTTGAGGCGAGATCGCAGCCCCGATAAATCACTTCTTTAAATCCAAAGGCCCAGCAGGACCGGCTGAGAGTTGCCTGTTAGCCATTTCCTGAATAACAAGTTTTATTTCAAAATGTTATCCCGTATGTAGAGCTGTAGATTGATTAGTATCAGGAAAACATTTTTTCATGTCCCAATGGAGTTCCAATATTTTTTTCCTGTGGAGGTGATGTGTTTCTCTTTTTTTCACATTCACAACCCCCTTGTTGTTAGAGTTTCAGGTTGCTATATTTTCAACTCCCCTAAAAACTTCCCATTCAAATCCTAATAAATCAGATAAATGAAGACTGAAAATAAGGCTTGTAGCAACCTCAATGGACCATCCAGTAACTCAATAAGTCTACCAAAT
Source organism: Monocentris japonica (assembly GCA_900323365.1). Taxonomy (NCBI): domain Eukaryota; kingdom Metazoa; phylum Chordata; class Actinopteri; order Trachichthyiformes; family Monocentridae; genus Monocentris; species Monocentris japonica. The sequence goes on along the minus strand of OOFE01034701.1, from coordinate 32,817 downwards.
ATGATAGATTCTGATTAGGTTCAAAAATAACTTTCCTATTGGATTCCAACAGAGATTTCTGACTAGAGTAATGCATCACTTATCCATAAGGTATAATGTTCAGAAAAGGTGACACAGATTTGGCTTGAGAGTACACTCTCCCATCATTCGAAACCCTCCATAGCTTGGTCAAAACTCAAAATGTGGTCCTAAGGCAGTTATTGGGGTTCCCAGAATAGATATTCTGTTCCGTCACGGAAAGCCAGGTTAAGTTCCCCTCTCTGGGGTGCAATGTCTCAAAATGTGTACACAGACTCGGTTCCCTGATGGCTAACGTGTTAACTTTTACCCCGAGCAATAGGGTCCTGGTCTCAATCAAAACTGAGCCTGTCCAGAGACAGGCCTGGATTAATCTCTGTCTTCGTCAGAAACTGGGGGCAGTCAAGGATAGGAAAGCCCAAGGCAGTGAGGGGGGGAATATATGGATAAATATATACATGGAGCCCTTACATTGGGAACGAGCGAAATAATTCCTAGTGTGTCTTGGCGGGATATGGCGTGGAAGTGGAGAGAGGATAAAGTCTCTTTCCCACTAATCTGCGCTTCAACTCGGACTATGAATACAGACCACAGACAGACTGGATCTCCTGATGGAGGGAGGACAACTGAATGAGTGTGTCAGAGGGAAAGCTTTTCAGGGATCAGATGGGCCCCTAAGTCTCTCGGAGGCTGAACAAGGCCCAAATAAAATAGAGGCTTTGACATTCGTTTTATGTTACAGCTTCTGGTTTTACGGCTTCACGTTCCACTGTTATAATAATGCCAATAACCACCTAACTTTTACATTCACATTTCAGCTGATGCTCTTATTCTGAAAGACTTGGAGGAGTGAGCAAGTAGAGGTTCACTGTTTTGCTCAAGGACACTTGGACAGGACGCGTGGTTGTTGATGGCTGTTGCGTGGATCAAACCTTTGACCTTTCAGTTACAGGATGGTCTCTGTAACCATTAGGCCACCCTGAAATATGTTCATAAATATGATTATGTCATAAATTTTATTAGTTATGATGTAGTTGTATGCAATTTAGGAGTAAAAATAGGAATAAAAATAGTTAGGCTAACAGAATGCATTCAACAAACACTATGGATCTGTTATTTCTACCATTTTACTTACGCTAAAACAAGGAAATGTTTAAAAATATAAAATATTTCAAATACAGTCTTCCAAATACTGTGTCAAAATACAGGTTTGATCATTACGCACTGAAACTCAGGAATTAAATTTATGACTGGCTTTATGTCCTCGATCTTCCAAACAGGTCGAGGTACTTATCCTGATCTTCAAGCTACCGAGGATTTCTTAGAGGTGATTTTTGCACTCCATGCTCAGTCAACTGTCTATTCTTGCCTCTAGCCCCTGGCTTTTCCTCTGTGGTCATCAAAGAGATTAGTTGTTCTCTAGTCTGTTTCAAGTACAGTATTCTTATAACCCCCTTCGCAGAGAACCTGCATATTTTCTCCAAGAAACTCAGGGAGACATGAGTCCACCGGGGAGAGGGCCTTTGAAATGTTTTCTTTGGTTGTGTCTTATGTGGGAGAGCTTGCATAAATAACCACACACACATCAGACACCAGATACTTCGGCTGTGCCACTAATGGTCCACATAGTGTATTCTGGCCCTCCAGATTTTAACTCCTTTCTGTCCTGTGAGTCCCTAGCAGTGATGAAATATATACTCCAGCTTTTGGGGATGACACCTAGCCTTTCGTTATTTTTACAGCCCTCATTTAGAAGTAACGCTGCTGTCATATTTAAAGCCCGGTGGAGTTTGTCAAGCCCTTGTGGGGGCAAGAGCCTGGAAGGATTGCATTTAGATTTTATGGGTAAAGCTAAGGGTGACATAGTGAAGTACAGTTCTACTTAACCTTGGAGTTTCACTTGGAGAACATGAGGTTAGGTGAAGCCATTTTTCTCAAATTATGTACTATGAACACCACATTCAATAGTTCATGAAGATCAGTTGTATACTTAATCCTTTTAAATGTTATACAGGATTGCATGCTGCAGCCTTGAGCAGTTTTGCAAGGTCTTTTGCTACAATACTAACGGTGGACAATGCTGTAGGACTTATTTGTGCCTCTATTGTTGAGAAGACCTGTTTGTTTACTCTCCTTCCAATCCCTTCAGCCAGGAAAAGAAAGTCATTTGGGTCAACCACACATTCACCAAAGTCACTTCATTTAACTTAGTCCCCCACAATGCATTGCTGGGTTTTCACGAGGGGGTATGATGCATGGGTTGTTATCAGACAAGCAAAGTGAGTGGATGTATTCTTCTCTCTCACTTCCTGACTCTTTTCTCTTTGCCTCGGCAGGGTGCTGCAGTGGCCTTGTCAACACTCAGCAACTACAGCGCTGCAATGTGTGCTCTAGTTCCCATATGTGCTCCACTGACCTGCCCAGACTTTATAACCCACAGGAAACCAAGGTTTTACCGATATGGCCAATTGCTTTGCACTCCAAGTCCAACATGTGAAAGACAAATGTATATTGTTGGGGTTTTTTTCACCCAATTTCTTTCTGTCTCTCTGTTTCCATTTCCTTGAGGTCCTTGGGATTAGCTGGCACTGCGGGTCGTCGGTTCCTTTAGAGTTGGTTCCCTGAATGTAGCAGTGCTGTGTGAGGAATTAATTGGGCACTGGTCCAGGGTCACACTGCAGGCATCTGAATGCCTGTACACTGTAGGAACTGTGTATGGGAAACAAATGTGAAGGATGGAAGGGCTCAGCACAGCCTGATGACCTGAAAGAAGTCAAGAAAGATGAGGTCATCCTTGACCCCTTTCCAAATAAAACAGAGGACAACAGCTGAGAGAGCAATGATCCGTTAGGTCTCACTTAACCACCCAATAGGGTGTGTGACGCACATGGGGACACACAGATGCTTAGTTAGGCCGGTATGTGCTGTGATGGTCGGTTAACTTCCTAAAGAGTGATGAGAGGGTCTGAGATTGAGAGCCTCGTTAAGTGACGAGCAAGTGACCAGTGATCAGCAGAGAGTTTTCATCACTCATCGGCTTTAGAAGTGGTTGGTCTCAACCCTATGACTCAAAAAATCCTTTCAGTTCATGGGGACATATGCTCCTGAATTCCACGTCTTCAGAAAAGTTCAACTATGGCGTGCCAGAGGCAGGAAAATGTACAAACCACACCCACTGCTACCCATCCAAATCTCACGGACACTAGACACCATAAAAAAATATTGCTGACGATAAAATCATTCATGTAGACAGAAAAGGAGGGCTCCAAATATATCAAGACTGGGGTCTGTGTTTTGTCACAGTTCTCAATTTGTAATAACATGTGGGGAACACAGAACAAATCCCTGGAATACCACAAAGATGAGACATCCCTCCGAAGTAAGGCTCCTTTCCATGTAAAACATCTCCAGAAAAAGGAGCGCCGCCCCACACCTGACCATCAGAGGGAAAGTACATGTGTTTCCATTACTGAAATGCTGCCCAAGACTGTCATTTGTGAAGCCACACGTTCACCTCGCTGCAGCACAAACCCTTTCCATATGGGAGCAATTAGCTCCATCCCTAAGCATTGATTACTACTGTCGGTGAAGTATCAACAGGCAAAAACTCTCTCCCCCCCACCTGTTAACTTGTGGGCTTTTAATTAGGCCTCCTCAGGACCCTCATGTAGAAACTGTTGAACGCTGTCCAACCTTCCCAACCCAAGGAAGTGGTTGTACATAATGAAGCAAAAGCCTGTGCTGTTACTTCTCTATCAGTAGGTTTCTCCCACAATTAAAGTGAACCAGACCAGTCAACGCTTTTCGGGAGCTTTTTTCATGATATTATCTGCTGTTTGCTGGCTGAGGACGAGACGAAGAAGGGGGACATAAAATGAACCCTCCTCAGGAATGGTGATTACTGGCCGCTGAATTGAAACCAGCCAAGGAGAAATCTGATCTGAGCCCGTGAGAAGCATTATGGTAGTTAAACCGAATAAAGACCTCGGCTCGCCCCATCATTCCTGTTTTCTCTCTGCCTCCTCCACCAACACTGCACATTAAAGAGGAGATGAATCAGGAGTCTGTAAAAGAGAGGAATAACCCTTTGAACTTTCAGTGGCGGAGAGAATGAGAGGAAGCAACAGGGAAAGAGAGGCAGCAAGGGCGTAGGTAGGAGGGGAGCGATTTGAAAAATGAAACGCTGTTAATCACGGCTATCACCAGGAGTCACTGGGCTGAATTAGAGATGCAGGCGAATGGCTACCAGAGACTGTTACGGAGGAAAACAGTAACCAAGGACTCCCCTCTGTGACTCCCTTCCCCCTGATCAATCGCAGTCCAGGTGCCTCACCCCTCCTAGCTTGCGTTATTAAATTAAAGGCAAAGATTTATACCCCGGTGCCAAAGCAACGGCTTCAGTCAGATTTGGAATCATTTATCCCATCAGAGGGGCGGTGAGCCTGAGGTTTGATTGATAGAGCCAGAGCAGTAGGGGGAGTATACAGTTACACACTGCTGCCTTGCAGGCCGGCACTCCTGCATCTTTAATTCAGCACTGAATAGCATCCAGACCTAGCAACACTGTGGTGCAGGTAAACAATCCTCCTGACAACAATAAAGGGAGATGGCAATGGGAATAGAAGCTCCTATAGGGAAGTGAGTTAAAGACCAGACTGCTGTTATGATATGGACTTGCACTTGTGGAGTTTTGTAGATAGCAGCCTGGTTATGGGTCCCCAGTCTCCCCTCAAACAGAGTGGGGCCTCGGCTTCCCTTCTGCCCATGTTGCTGTGGTGCTTACCTCCAGGTGTGCAAATACATACAAAGAGACGCATTTGCTCACGCACAAGTAATACTAATAATAAGGGAAATACCATATTGGACTACAGACAAATCAATTCAACTGCAAAATCATAATGCTAGCATGATCTCTCCTTTAAGTTCTAGTTAAAAGCCTAGCTGCTGCATTCTGGACTAGGTGCACACACACACACACACACACAAAGAAGCCATAACTTTGCCAAGAAGAGAAGTAAAAGTACAGCAACTGCGTATTTACACATTATGGAAAGGTGAATGATAATAATTCCTACTAGACAATTGAGTCTGCAAGGCTACATTTGAATCAGAAACAGCAACCTGAAATAAAATAAACCTCTAGATCTTAGCATGATGGAATGAAGATTTTAGGCAAAAAAACAGGATATTGCCTTTATTTGCAGATGATGTTTTTATTTTCTCGGTTCCTGTGTGCAGCAATAACTGTGGAGAATCATCAAAGAACCACAGCAACACGTGCACATGAAGGTGGAGATTTAAGTTTTCCCCCCAGGCCCCATTGCTCTATTTCAAGTTTATGAACGGTTGAGGGCCCATTATTTTCAAAAATAGAGGAACTGAAATCCTCGACGAAAGGTGCAGGCACAATTTGATGATTGAAATGTGAGCTGCCCGAATTCGAAACATATGATCTCAAGGCATTTAACTTAATGCTGTTAAGAAACACTGAAGGATCATCGGGATTCAATGGGCATATTGAGCCCATGTTGACTAGCTGTAAAGTGTGCGTTGAATTACGGTGGGCCTCTCCGACACACCACATGGCCTCTGCACCTGGGTTCAACGCTGTGACATCACCAGCGGAAAAGGGACTGTTTGGATTCTCAGCACTGCATCAGAGGAGTCAATCAATCTTCATCCTCCACGGATATCCACTATCATAACAGTACCTAATCAAAAGATTAAAGGAGACTCCTCATTTGTTCAAATTTGCAGTGAAACGGAGGGTGGGGGCGGGGTTTCGAGAGAAGGAAATTGCCAATAATGAAAACGTGGAAAACTTTCATTTAAAATATGGAAAAATATTTTGAGGTTGGCCACAGAATCCAGATGGATGTAACAGTTTCAGATGAGACCAATTTCCAGAGCACTGGTAGCAATGGGCTCAAACTCTTACCACAGTTACAGTCATTGGATTTAAGGGGGGGGGTCTGCTTTATTTCAGAGACAAAAAAAAACAAAACAAAGATGTCTTCTTTTCGATCCAGTCAAGCACATCGGCTCGGATGGTCCGATGATGGTTTTCTAAGGAGAGAACTGTACTGGAATGGACAATGCTACAGATCCAGTGAAAGGATCTGAACATTGAATATATATGTATTGATAAAACCTCCAAGTGGAAACAGATAGAAAAAGCACACATACCACTGTGTATGCAAGGAATAAAATGTCCTGAAATTGTTGATTTGGACACACACACACGTCACCTCTGTATATTTTATTGTTGATGTCCTTCAATCTTTCTCAAGGCAACAGGATACTGAAGCCTTAAACATTTAAGTGAAATATGTACATTAGGCAGTATACATGCCACATGTTTAAGAGAGAAATTGAGAGTCACTACACAATAACGATTGATAGGTCAACATCTGGCCGACCAGCCAATCGTGTGGCTCCACCTGCTCTGTATCAGCCATAACAGGAAGCAGCTGTGGTGACGGCATGGGGCTGAGCTGACACGTGCGGTATTTCAAGTCATCTCCACACAGTCTGATATAATGTCGAGGTCAGGGGTCAAAGAGCTTTTTGTTTAGTGTGACTGTGATTGTTTTGCGATATCAAACCGAGTTGACTGATTTGGAAATGATGAAGCATAAATAACAGAGAAAAGTAAGTATATTTCAACATCCTGACAACAAAGCTGTCGCCACTTACAGTTCAAGAGCTACTGAAAGGTTTGTGATTTTACAAAGCAAAACACTGGGTCTTATATGTGATGTAACAGGAAACAAAAAAGTCGGTGATCATCAATAGGGCCTTAAAATTAAGATAGTTGGGTCAACGTTCATCAGTTGTTCTGATGTAGTAAAATTCACTGTTCAATCAAGCAAATGCCAAGTCATGTTGACCAAACTAATAAACAAGTGTTTATTAGTGTCAGTTGTTCGTATGTCACAAAATTATTATACCACGTGACAAAACGTAAGCAGGTCAAGAGGTGTGACTACTCACCATGTCAAACACAATTTCTAAAATCTTTAGTATGAGTATCGTGTGTAGGGGTTGAACTGGAAACTCTTTTCATCAGAAGCTGACCTATGAGTCACCTAAAATACATACAAGTCCTATAATTTTATCCAAACAAGAAGAAGGAAGGGTTTCTGGAGAGTTACCTCAAATACCCTCCACTACATCCCTGGTAATACACACACATTAGCTCATTTCAGTATCCTTGTGTAGATACACAATATACACTGTGTATATACATATCTCCTCCCAAAATAAGAAAGAAAAATGTATTTGGCAGAAAGAAAAACTACATGGGTAAACAGTTGGAATTTCAGCTCTTAAACAGCAGCAAAATCAGTCTTTCTCGAGGCACTCTTTCTCTTCGTCGTGTTTTCTCAAGCGATATAATACAAATCAGCGACTGGGCAGCTGCTCTGTGCTGATTTTCTACCCATGTGAGAACACAGAGCCGCTTTCAGACTGCAAAAATGGAGCTGACCCAGGGCAGGAGGTAAGGGGCAGCTATAGCCAAAACCACATCCACCTCCCTCTTCCCTGCTGAGAGAGGGAGCGCATGGCATCCCTTCTGCTGACGTTAAGCATTCCCATGGAGAGGGTAGGGAAAAGAGAGTAGCACATACAATAACATCTATGTTGGACACTGGGTAATGATTATCGCTGTAATCACCAAGTACTATACATCTAAATAGCCTTGGTGGCTCTGGGGCAGTTTCACTGCATTAACTGACATACCTTGTACAAGGAGAGAACATTATATACTGTGGGATATATACTATGGACCAACGCAGTCTCACAAAAATTCATGAAAATGAGCACGAATTATGTGGATTACGTGTTTTGGGCACAAATAATGTGAAGAACGTAATCTTCACATGATCCGTTTATCCGTTTAAAGATTATGTAGCAACATCACAAATCGGACGCAGGCATGTGAAAAGGTTAGCTAACAGTGAGGTTCAGGGAATTAACACTTTGGTTCAGGTTCAGGTGAGGGTAAGCATATTTAGATATAATATCGGCATCTGTAACGTGATTTGATGAGGTGTATAGTTTTTATACCAACACTTTCTGTTCATGTGTGGCCACCTGTAGACTTGTTATTGTGAATATAATGCTATATATGATATATTGCTGTAAATTCACATGCCTGCTTCTTCAGTTTTCATAAATCTCCCTCACTGTTATATTCTGTATAAGGATATTTTCATAATATTTTCATAATATAGTACAATATATTTTAAACGTGTTCAATGTAAAACACATATTTCAAATGGAGTAATCCATATTTAATACGAAATCGTGACTGCTAGTAACATCTGTAAGTTACTACTGTAACTGTAGAAACAACTGTAACTTAATCCACACATGGAAGTAATCCATACTCTTTCCCATACTTCCCACGCACACCGTCTCCTTAGCATGTGTTGAAGCAGTCAGCAGCATATGTTTGAATAACAGCAGAATTGTTTATATTCTATTTTACTTTCCCTCTTCTATTTGCCTCTTTTCCCTGCTGAATCGTTTTACTTTCCCCACATGGATCAATGAAGTTAAATCTTCATATTGTAATATTTTAAAATTATTTTATTATACATTTTACTTGATTTTAAGGGAGGTGGGGTTGAAATTTTTGGCGTGCTGTTTCTTGATAACTTCAAGAAAATAAATAAATATATTGTCAAATAAAAAAAGCACAAGAAAACATCTGTTGCACACTGTTCCAAAGGTGACCACTTACCGCTGAGTAAAGAGTTGGGGGGAGGATTTTCTTTTTCCTTTCAGATATCCCACTTTTTGGTTGGGGGGGGTTTGAGGGCAGACACTTGAGGGCGGTTGTAAAAGCAGCGGGTCTGTGTCGGGTGATATGTTGAGCTGTTGGTGCTGACATAGTGACAAAAGATGTTGGTTGGGACCCCCGTTGGTTTCCTGAAATGATTTTTTTTGGCCTTGCAGAACTCTGTCAACAGGCCTGCAGGTGCGAGCGAAGATTGCAGTGTAAAACGCCACATCAGCTTCCACACGTCTGCTGCGAGTGCAAAGACTTGGGAAAGTCAAACAAAATGACACCGCTGACTTGTGGCTGAATGAGCTCTGATGCGTGCCGTTGATAGCTGCTTCCTCGAGGGCTCGTTCATGGAAGGCAGCTTCAAGTTTGAGTTTGCTTGGAGTCACGTCGCTGTGTTTCCAAGTCAAACGCCAAGTGGGATGTCAGACCCCGGGACCGTACAGAGTCAAAGATAAAAACTGAGTGCATGGAATTATATACACGCCACATGCCATTTTCATCCACAAGCTTTCATCAAACATTCCTCCATTCCTTCCTAGTAAACAATATCGGGTAAAAATATCCCACTTTTCATGTCAGTCATGGCTCAGGCATTTCTTAACCGTCACAGGACACTCTGAAGGCAGTTTGCTTCTTCTGAATGCATTTCATCTCTGAAGGTAGTTTGTTTCAGAGCATATGTTTGGTTCTGAGGGCTGTTTGAAGGCAGATGTAGTTCCTGGCTGCATCCTTTCAACAATCTGCCTCCTGGTAATTGGCCATTACTCTAGAGCTGAGAGACGTGCTGTCCAGAGGGCAACTACACTTCTCTGGAAACAATCATGGAGTTAGCAGGCTGGCAGACAGCCTTGTCACTGGAATATGCTGCTCCTGCTGGTGGCGTCTCCTCCTAGGAAGATGAACTCTGACAAAAGAAAATGGCTGACACTCAAAGTATAATTGCGCCGGCCTCATTATTGCTAAATAGTGTCTGATTATCTTTCCTCCATGTAAAATGTTGTGAAATGCAGTTGGTCATCAAGGTAGAGCCTAGACCAATGACGTTTAGATGTTTTAGAGTTATTGAATGATGAATAGTTTTTTTCTCCATATGTGCCATTTGGGAATGAACTTTTCAAATGATCCATTCATAACCTCCAGATACTTCACATAGTTTGCTGAGACCTGGCAGTGAAAGGTGAATGTTTCTTGGAGGAATATTTACCCAGCGTGGGGATGCGTTGCCCTGTGAAGCCATATTAGGTGACCTTCAACAAGTGGCACCATAATTACAAGAGAGCACGCAAGGTATGCCAAGTGACCTCCCTTCATCTGCGACCAGACCCAAACATCACGGAGGGAAAATAATAATAACAACTGACACGTCTACCTCTGGCGCAGACTGGCAACTGGATCCAGATGGAGGGAGCATATCATTACCGTTTTATTGGGATATATCAAAACAGAAAGGCACATTCCAGGAATCCTTCTCTCTCCTGCCCCCCTCTCTCTTTTGAAATTGTCCCGGCAACTTAGGAGAAGAATATATACATAACTAAGTCAAAAACATTAAAGTTGACATTGTCTCCTGTTTCTCTGCCTTTGTTCTCAGTGAGTGTGCTGGAACTCGAGGCAGATGGCCTTATGGGTAATGTACTACTGTGTTGAGAGAAGCAGAAGAGAGCGAAGGTAAGGGCCTTGAGATAGGAGCTTTAAAACTGGTTCATGCTTCGGACAGAAACCGACACGATAGAGAGTGTGCTGCCAAAATGACTGGGCTCATTGGAGTCGCACGTGAGGTTGTTGTTCCACCACCTGAAATTTGAAACAACACAGACAGAAAGGCAGAACCAGGATTGGCTGAACAAAGAGGAACCAGTTTTACATTACAGTCATTTAGCAGATGCTTTTATCCAAAGCAACTTACATAGGTGGGAGAGTTGACACTATGTGGGGATCAAACCCACAACCCTGAGACTGAGAGTCTCATGCTCTACTGACTGAGATGTCTGGGCTGGACTTTTTACTGCCAGGTGCACGCACGGCTTGTCTACGGCTCCTACATTTGAAGCCACACAGAAAGCATGAGCCAAGAAGAAGAAGCCTTAGGATAACACAAAAGGAGAGAAGAATTTAAAACACACCTTCAGCACAGGAATAGCTGGCCAAAGAAAGGCCCTAGACATGCTCGCCCAGCTTTTTTAATTAAAACACACGACTGGAGGCAGACCACCCACCCCCCTTCCCTCCTCCTCCTTTGAATCTTGCTGCAAACATCGTGCTGACTCATTGCTCAGACCCGAGGCAGCGCATGAATACCTAAGAGCTCAGTTGACTTTCAGTGTTGCCACCCTTTCATCCTTGAAAGGCAAGACTCCCAGTTTTCAGGTCAAGCTCTTGCTGTGTGCATCCAGGGAGGCTTTCAGAAACCCCTCCACCCCTCCTCCACCTCATCCCCCTTTCCTCTCACCCCCTCTGACATCCTGGAACC
>OOFE01034691.1:12652-35175 GCA_900323365.1 Monocentris japonica | reverse complement strand
GTACTATCCTAGCATTAGAGACGTGTCATGCACTGAAAGCTCACGATGGGGGAAAACGTGTGTCAGGTAATGTGTCAGGTGATACTCAATAGTGTGAAAAGCAATCTATAGACCTCAGAGTCTGGGTTAGAGTTCATCTTAGGGTCGGGGCTAGAAACAGGGTCAGGTTAGGGACATCAACCTTCTTTCACCTGCAGAGGAAACAGATGTTAAAATATCTAAATTATTAATTATGATGAGTTACATGTAGGAACACCAAGAGGTCGACCTCCCTCTTTCACGGTGGACCCATCCCTCTATACCCAGTGGTGAGTCCTTTGTCCTCACTGAGTCAACTCACTCATAAGAGTTGACCAACCACTGACCTCAGCAAAACCTAATCAAACTCAGGATCTCCCTTCCATGACCGTCACACACCTTCTCTCCCCCAGCCTCTTAAAGACCCTGTAACAACTAATACTTTGTTTCAGATGGATTCCTGATGATCAGAAACTACTCTTCCTCAGCCCGAAACCCTTCAGCATGCGTTACATCATTTCATCCACATAAATGTGTAACTGTATTAAAGGTGCATTGCATCATTACAGTCACTGCTAATGAAACAATTATGAATACAGAAGTATGATTTCTCTTCGAATGCAATATGCTCTCGCAATATGTTATGGGTCTCATATGATAAATAATTTTATAAGAAATTCATTTCTGTGCACCACTAACTAATACAAGGTCACAATACGGGGAAATCACCTACCCTCAGAGAACAATAGAAAAGCCACTCTGTCCCTGAGGGGCAGTGGGCCACAAATCTAGCAGGAGGCTACCAGCCTCTCCATAGGACAGATTCAGTTGGAGTCTGCAGAAGAAGACAATGGTGAAGTGATACCACATTGGCCTCTATGGCCCTCATGGCCTCCAGTACATTACATTACAGTCATTTAGCAGACGCTTTTATCCAAAGCGACGTACAAAGGTACTTGACACTGTGTGGGGAATGAACCCACGACCCTGAGACTGAGAGTCTCATGCTCTACTGACTGAGCTGTCCAGGCCGGATGGGCCAGTATAACAAGGGCTAGTACACTTCATCACAACCAAACATTTGTTAGAACAATATCCATTCACTGATCAATGGCACTGATATTAGGATATTAATTACAAATATCTAAAATCTTGTAAGCTGGTTTAGTTTTTTAGCCTTTTTAGCCATTTTTTAAATTGTCTTTATCTTTTATTTGTGTGTCATAGTCATAGTGTGTCATAGTAAATGTGTAGAGTAGATATGTGTGGTTAGCAAAAAAACCTGTGCATAAGAATCTGGCTCGTGTGTTGCATTTATAGAATGCCTTACTCGGTCCTGTATCGCCAAGCCCCAAGATACAGTGGCGCCCCGCAATTGATCACGATTATGCTTTATCACAAATGTAATATTCTCAGCACATTTAATTAAACCCTTCCCTTTCGATGCACATTTGATAGTGAGGCGAGTATACACACTGAGGAATACGTGGGATATCAAGTCTTTAGCTACTTTTAATGAGAAACTACAGCCAAAAACCCACCCCACAAGGTCGTTTTGACCCTTCATGCATTCTAGGGTTATAAAGAAGACGGCAGTTTCATAATAATATAGACATTATTCATTTGTGTGTTACCCCCCAAAAACTCACACGGCATAGTTGTAACACAAGCCATTTGAGACTTTAACCCAAGCACAGCTGTCAGACAGAATGACAGACATAGAAGTAGAAACAGTGTGACAGACAGTCACTATGACAGAGCTAAACACAGAGAAGAGGACTGTCACATTGAACTACACAGCACTGACGGCGAGTGCTTATGGACAGTGTATACAGTGGCCCCTTCTGGAGTATCTCCCCCCTTCTCCCTTTACACCTTCACCTGCTGGAATTTCCCTTGAGAAGACGAGGGGGGACCACACTAATCTTCCTCCACAAAAAGAACAAGTGAAAACTAGCAGAGCGCTACGTACAAGCTCGCCACATGGGAGCGTATGGGTGAACGATGCAATATTGTTTTTCATTAGTTGCGCTGTTGTTGTTACATTCACTGGTTTTCATTTAAATTGTTTTTATGCTTGAAGCAAAACAAAGGTATGACAGCTTCATTTCAAGCAAAAGGAAACGTTCAAAGTAAAAAAATTGTAGGCCAACAATATTAAATTAAACGGTACAAAGAAAAAAAGTGATTGCCAGAAGCCAACAGTATCTGTACACTGTAGCAGACAACATTCTCTTCTGATCACCCCATAGCATGTCCTAGTTATGCTCCAAACTGAAATAACATGAACTGGATACAAAATATTTATCCACTACATTCAAGCCAACCATGTTTCTCTTGTAAATAATTAAAGATTTCTTCTTCAAGCTGAAGCTATTTCTCATTGTAATTGCTAGCAAAGGAAAGGTTTAAGACAACTTTTAAAAATCCTTTGAAAAGGTATGGCAGAGCATACAGTATGTTCTTTTACAATGGATTGGACAATATTTGTGTTTATCCAGTTGATTAACTTTTGTGAATGCAGCATCCAGTTGTGCAGGCAGTTCACACACACAATGCTCAACTGCTCCCTAGCATCCGATCCTGTGGCACACACCCTCAGTCCCAATTTGACACAGTAGCAACAGGAACACTGGTTGGGCACCAAAAAGTCATTTGGTGAAATGACAAAGCTTTGCAGTACAAACCATCATCTCATCTACTGCTATCTTAAAATGACTGTGATACCTACCAACTAACCAAGCCACAAATACTCAAAACAGTCACTCCATCATCAAGTTTTTGAAACCGAACAATAACAGTGAAAAACAAGCAAGAAATAATGGCTGACAACTACAATTAGCTACATCTAAGTATGGAAGCGTACAGTTAACTTGAATTAACAGTTTACTTTGAATGTTACTGAAAAAGCCATTTGACATTTTATTGTCAAAGATGTGCAATATTCAAATGTAATAAAATAGCAACCCAGTCCTACTGGAATTGGAGTACGTGCAAAATGCTGTGCTGGTATAGATGCAAGACCAGCTACCTGCCATTATTTGACCAGTTAGTTTGTTGCCTCTGGGTGTAGTCTGCACACACACACATAGTTTAGCGAGTTGTACACTAAATTGGTTGACTATCTGTTGAGGCAAGTATTATTTTGAACATGGCAGCAATGTTGCCTGTGTTTCCTGTTCCTTTATCAGCAGTTCATTTGTTTCCATTTGTGTAACTCCATTGCAGTTGCATTTTCATGCTCCTGCCATGCACAATATATGACAATTTGAAAATGTAAATGAAAAAGCCAGTTGACAATTCATTTTCAAAACAACGTGAAAAAGATGCATTTGGAATCTTTAAGACAATTTTGTCTTCAATTAATTTGAACTTTACTCATTTTGAATAGTGAGTTTGAATAGTGAGGAGGTGTCATATTGTTTATAAGTTATTGATAATAAGAGTCTGAACAAAATGGATGAGAAATGCTGTTCCTGAGGCCATGAAGCCAGCACAATGCAGATCTCACCAGTTCTATTAATGTTCATGAATTTCAATCATTTGGAGCTGGCACATGGAGCGGAGCAGACTGTGTTGATGGAGAAAATTATCTTTTCACCTACAAGGAGCAGAGACAGTTAAGTGGTGAATCTATGCCAGGAAAATGTCTGATATCTGATGACAGTAATTGTAGGACTGGTGTCATACACTTCCTGGACACAAACACATACAAACAAGCCTTTCCATCATAATGTAATGTATTTGTCTTCTCTTGGTTTTATTTGTATGTGACTACATCATTTGTTACTCTGTAAATCAGCTTGTTCAAAGTAACTTATGACTGGATTTTACATTGACTGCAGGTGGCAACATCACCTATGGTTTACACTTAATGCACTACATGTTCGGCGTCATATTGTAACAAAATCTCAAATTTTCCTGTTAGAAAAAGCAGTAACAGATAATAGATATAACATGAACCAACACTGTGCTGTAAATGGGGAAAACATTTTGATGTTTCCTCCAGAATCTGGCTTTGGGCAATTATGCTTCCAAAGCCTAGATAAACTGTTCATTCCACAAAAGTAAAACCCTGTCAAATGCCCCTTTCAAGCCCATGAAAACAATGTGCCACACATAGTCACCAAGGTCTCCCATGAGCACATCAAGTCACATGCCATTTTCCTCATGATTCTGTCATATTGCAGATGGCTGACGGCGCCTTCACCCATACCGGCTACCCAGTGGGGATATGTGTGGATTAGAATGACATTAGTGAGAGCCATCAAGAAGCGTTTGTCAAATGGAACGTGCGAATAATGGAATGATGTGATGCCAATGTTGCTTTGTCGTCCTTCTGATTGCCACCCTGATCAAGCACCAAGGCCGTGGCAATTAATTAATAGGGCATTATCTCATATTGGAGACTAATCTAAAAATTTACACTTGAATGGCCTCAAGATGGTCCCAGATGCACTATATGAGGACTGAAAATAATATGTGAGGCCTTTGCTCTTTGATGAATAAACGAAATGGTTGAATAAATCTTGGTGAAAAGCAGTTCTCTATTTCTAATTTAGGAGAGCATGTCCCATAGGAGGTCTGTCTGTCTATGTAATAGCTGAGAATACCCAGAATACAAGGAGCCATCCAATCTTAATTAAAGAGTTTTTTACAGCTGAGTCCTCACACAAATACATGCACACACACACACACACACACACACACACACACACACACACACACACACACACACACACACACACACACACACACACACACACACAAGGCCAGGGCAGGCTGCCCTGGGTGGCACCCATCTATTGGGGCCAAGTAGGAGTGTGAATAAACCAAGTAAAAATACCAATTTTGTATGTCCCAAATTTAATGCATGTTGAAGTACACAGTGAAGTAAACATTTCAGCTGTGCCTTGACTAGTCTTGCGTACCTTTCTTCACACTTCATTTCATCTTGTTTTAGCACTGCCAGCTCAGGGGGAAATTCTGGCTGAAGGCATTGTCAAATAGAAATAAATTCAGGAAAAGAAAATCCACAGAGAGTTGATATGAAAAAAATCCAGAGGGAGGGTTATGATTGGTTACTTCAACCAATCATAAACTGTGGCAGCATTCTAGTCTAGGAGGTTGATTTTGCTTCAGACAGATTTTTTTGCTGGGCTGGATTGGATCAGCTTGTGTGTACACAGTGATTGGCTGAGACACGAGAAGTTGTGGGTATAATAATGAGATGAGGGAAAACCACTCAAAGTATCCACCAACCTCCAGCTTAAGAATAGAAATTGCTATTACTCAGTGAAACATCCTTTGATTCAGACCATGCCTTGCCTCACAAATTCCAAAGGTGTCAGTCAAGGTTTAATAAAACCAGGAAGAACATTAATAAATGTCACATCAGTGAACTCTGAAAGATTCACTAAACATTATTCAACACCTCCTAGGGGCCATCAAGGTCAAGGCTTTATTAGATGCTTTCTTAGATGCTGTAGAGTGGAGAAAGCGGCATGGAGTTTGACATGGAACAGATGAAGAATTGGACCCATGACTTCACAAGCACACAGTATGCCTTTCCTGAGGACACAAATTTTGCTGTAGCAATACGTGATAATATCGGAAGACAATAAAATTGTGACCCCCAACAATCAATATGTAATCTTGCATAGGACATCAAATACCAGGGATTTCATCGCCTGAGGCACAATATTGAGAAATATGGTGATCAATGCATAGTTGGTTCAAGCAACTATGCATTCACATTGACATCAAAATACATTCAATATCTTGATGAAAATAATAGATACCCTTTCTGGTTACTCATTAAATATAGACACATCAGAATTTATGCTTATTGGATATACTATGACGGAAAAAATTAACTGTCTGGGATATGGAAAATATTAATATAATAAAAGATCTGAATGATCTGTACTTAAGATATTATGGAGAACTGTTTTCAAAGATTAGACAAGATTTGAATAGATTGGCATTAATACCTTTTTCCCTGAGTGGACGTGTGCACATTACACAGACGAATATAGTACCATCTATTCCTCTTTCAGGCATTACCCATTTACATCTCTTCATGCACATTTAAACTGTGGCATAGTCGACTAGGCAAATCCAATGGAAAGGGAGGACCCCATGAACAAAAATGAATGTTCTCAAATTGCGTGCCAAATTTAAAGATACACTACCAAGCAGCGCAAGTTAGATCATTGAGAATCTAGATGGATGATAAAACACAGATCAACTGGAGATAAATAGAAGTTAATAATGGAGATGGAAGTTAATAGTGGAGATATCCCTTCAAAAGTGTTACCTTTCTGTAAATAAAAGAAGTCTCACATAAAAAGCTACACAAAATAGTGAGATGATCAATACAATGAAGGTTTGGAATGATGAAACAAGAAATATCAGACAACCTTATTTTCTTAAGAGAAATAACAACAGACTACAAATTTATACCAAATAAAATAGACCCACCGTTTTTTTTATTTTATTTGGGCCTCTAAAGGTTTATGCTAAATATGGGCAATTGCTCAATGATAAAGAAATGAAATTGTTCAAACAGCCCTTTCAGAGTATGGACTCCCCAAGTCACATTCGTATAGATACTGTATTTGCAAGTGGGAAACGATCTCTTTAATGCACCAAAAAGAGTGAGTCCCCTGATGCAATACCTTTTAAATGTTTATACTGGGAGCGATGAAGATAAGCTGTTTAAGTGTCGACAAGTGTCTTATGAAAAAGTGTAGGGAGTTGTCTGTGGCACGAGCTGTCATCTCCATGGTAACCAGCTGGCTGGTTTGTTTATGTTAGTTTAGAAAAGATGGCAGCACTAGGGTAACAACAATATAACTGACTTAATTTAGGAGGAGGAAATGTTAACTACACTTTTATTGAGGAGGAGGTGGCAATAACAGTAAGAGAAAGAGGTTGTGGTCTGTGCGTCCGATAAACCAGACTGGTGAGGTAATACCTCCTAGTATGTATGCGTGTATCTCAACCAAAATAAAGAGCTAAGCAACTGTTTCTACCTCCATGACAACGTCAGAACGCTTGGTCCAGCCAACCAATGAAAATGTAAGACGACCAATGCAAATTACTACTACTAGATACAACACCCTGTTTATGACACATATGTTTTTGTCGTTTTTACGTTGTTTCTGCTGTTTCGCGCTGTCAAGAGCCACTTGTCTTACAACCATTAAACAGCCTTAAGACAGTGAAAATGATGCAACAAGCCAACTATGACTAAGTTTTAGAGTTAAGCAGAAATTGGTAAACAACTCATTATAACTCAGGAAGAATGGAAGCAGATACACAAAAACGCACACATGTCAACAAACTCCACATCCTGTTATCTCAATATAAATCCTAATAGTTTATACATCCCTTTCTTTTTCACCAATCATTCTAGTGCCTTAAAAGTGCTGCGTTGTGTGGTTACTGCTGACTATATCACACTATGTCTGGGATGTGGATTGTCTCCTTGTCTCATCCCTGTTATGGTTAACGATAGACAGCCTATGGTTTTGACAGCTTGTTTTACCCTGTAATATAAATCCCTTCCTTCCTTCCCTGTATACAGGCTTTATAATGATCCTAGAACCACTCAAGTGTCCCATCCTGTCAATACTGAAAACCTTACCTACATCAAACTATTGCTATTTTCAGACCTCGCCCCCAATCAAGCCCAAAAGGAAGCAGGGCATAACATATAATAATTCATTCACTTCCCATTTCTGATAGACCATTATGACTTAAGGGTTTTAGAAACTACATACGATCTTAAGATCTAGCCCTATCAGCATTGTTTCTCTCAAGAGAAACAATGGGCCCTGGCTCCTCGCTCAGGGGATCCCTCTCTTTAGCTTACATTTAGACAGCATAGGGATAAGTGTACTTCATCTTTGAGGAAAACAAAATGTGAATATTTTATAATATTATATTATTTCAAATTCTCTGACTAACTCCGGAAGTTACTAATTTTTTTGACTACCCATATCAATTATGGAGATTGTCTTCTCAGAAAACCTCTCCTCTTTCTAGTTTTAGTTTCTGTGCTTTCAAATCCCCAGAAGTCTCTAATGCACTCTTTGTTATTGGTACCAAGAAAGCTACCGGTGAGGATAGTTTAGATCCCTTCTCCCTTAAACTCTCTTTCCCTCTGATCTTCGATTATATAACTCATATTTTTAATCTAACAGTAATTTCTGGGTCAGTTCCTAAAGTGTGGAAAGCAGCATATTACTCCTCTACATAAGGGTGGGGATAAATGCATCTTAATAACTATTGGTTTATATGAAAACTGTTTTGTCTGGCTAAAATTCTAAAATCCTTAGTAAATGAACTTTTGAAGGCTTTTCTACCAAGGAACCTTTTATTATGTACTCATCAACCTGGGTTCTGGTTGTGAATTATACTGTATCTGCCCTATAGTGGTAAACACTATGCTGCTCTATTTATGCTTTTGACATGGTTGATCATTCATTGCTTTTAAATAGTCTTTCACATATTGGTTTTAACTGTGATACCTTAAATTTGTTTAAAAGTACCTGTCTGATAGGTCCCAGTGTGTAAAAGTGGGTGATTGAACCCCAGGGTTTGATATTGGGTCCAATTCTTTCTAGTGTTCATATTAATAACATTGTTTCAGCAATAACTGGTAGTAATGTCTATCTTTATGCAGATGATACCGTTTTGTATTGTTATGTAAATTCTGTACAAGTGGCTATTGAAAGTCTGCAAAATTTAATTCAGAGTCCTGCTAAATATGCTAAATAACGAAATACTAAATTTTCTCCCAAGGTAAAAAAATTACTCCAGTCTTGAGATTTGCACATTAGATTGTACTCCTAGGTATATGTACAAGGCATATATACATGTTACATAATATACATACAGTATATGCATAAAAGTTGAAACTTAGGTACTCAACCTTCTTTCCCATGTCTTGTAGGAAGAGGGTAGGAGAGTCAACCTTTCTCTCAGTTCTGGACATAATCTATACTTATGCGGCTGCATCCACTCTAAAACCCCTAGATGCTGTTGTCTACCACCTGGCACTCAGATTGATAAATATTGTGCTCATCATTGTATCTTGCATGGAAAAGTAAGCTGGCTGTCTCTCTGTTAGAAGAGACCAGCACTGGTGCTTGTTCATTTACATAGCCCTTATCCATAAATTACCCCCTTATATAGTGCCATTATTCAACTGGAGAGTTGGAATTTATTGCACTTGCTCTCAGGAATTACTGCTGCTCCAGCACATTTGAACACATGTAGCACATGTGAACTCTGATCTGGAAAAGACTGCTTTCAGATACTATGCCCCAAAAACCTGGAATGAAAGTTCCAGCACTCACTGAAAGTTGATGTATTGGTTTACCTGGATCGGTTTAAAAAATTTAAATGTTACCATAATTTAATGCAATTGTGCAAGTGTTTTTTTGTGTGTTTCTTTATTTGTGATCTCTTTTTGTGAGTCTGACCTCTTGCTGTGTAAGAGGTCTGCCACAATATGACAGCAAGGTGAAATAAAGGTTAAAAGTTTAATGTTACCTTTGTTCAACAGCAGTGCTATATCGCTGAATAACTGCAAAACATATATAGTGGAATTTTTGAATAGAAATGTTGTTCTAAAAAAGAGACATAATTAATAAACTGGATAAACAATGCCAATAATTAGTGAGCTAATATTTTGACTTTGTTGACCTCATATTGTAAATAATGAAAAAAAAAATACAATTACATCTCAAATACCATGTACTTGTTATTTTCTTCTTTCTCTTTTCAGTCATCTTCTTTTTTCTCCTTTTTCCTTTTATATATTTTCCTTCATGAATTTTTTTATCTGCTATTTACTTTTTGTGAATATATGCACATTGATATGTACAGTGTATACTGTATGTACATATGTATGTTCACCTGTGTGTTTGAGTGGGGATATGTGTAGATATACAGGGGAGGGATGGTCAGGTGGATTCATTTGTGTTTACATATGAAAAATATTTGGTACACTCAAATGCACATGAGCTTACAAGTGTGATCTTCTATATATTTTAAATGAATGCCTTTAGGGAAAAACATGGGGAAAAAATGAATGTATGGACTGGTATTTTGAAGGGAAATAAAATTGCTATATCCATTCAGGCTGCTGTTGAGGGCATAGGTTTCAGCATCACATGAAAATTAAATTGAATATCTACCATGCAGTTATGAAACAGTTAATAGCACCATGGGACTTGTTTTGTGAAAAAAGTTTGAAAAGCTGTCACTCTGAGAATAGGCCAAGAATAGTTTTTCCTCGACATGACCTCATTGTTTCACATGGCCTCAGGTGTATTTTTTTTTCCAACAAAGCCTTTTGCGGATCAGAGGCATGCTGCAGTAATGCTTTACACCTCTGCTTTAACTTGAAGGCTTATCGTTTTTTTTCCTCACTCACACAAGATCATCAAAGAAACAACAAAGTTTGTTGTGAACACTTTTTACCACCTCTTGAAAGGCCTACTAAAGTTAATGCAATACCACACTATCCCTGAGTTTTCTGTTACAAAAACACATTGACACGCCTCTGTGGTGTGCTGGGGCCCCAGGTGAGCTTTAGAAACATAACTGATAGTAGTCAAGAGCAAGACCCTGATTGGATCTGGGCAAAACAGGCAAAAGATAAATTATTGTATGCTGCACTATCAATTCAGTGTCTCTCCAAGTCTAAATCTTTATCCATTAAAGCTGGAACAGAATATTTTATAATACATCTTATAATAACCAATAGCCTTTGCATTGAGTAAAAGGTTTTCTGATTGACTTCAGGTGATACTTTTCAATTGCCAATTTAATGGCATGTATTCCATATTTCCATATTTAATTAAATCCATGTGTTTTGCTAGCTCGACAATTAATAGAGTACAGATGCCACCTCTGCAAAAGCTCATTATAATGAATGCTTTATTTTTCCTGATGTAAGCAGTCAACAAAGGCCCCTTTTTCAAGCTTAATCCAGATGGTTTTAGAGAGTCAATGTCAGAAATGTAACTTCCATTGATTTTTAGAGAACAGTGACCTCTTAATTATAGTGAGTAGCTATTCCTTTCTTCATTCAACATATCATCACATCATTTTTGGTTTTTGTGGTTATTTTTAATGATGTTGGTGATTTTTAGGCTTGATTTAAATCTCTTTCCTCCTTGCTTAGTAGTAATGTTTTGATGGAAATTGCTCTATAAATAAGGCTCATTATTTTTAGATGAAAAATTTCCTTCAGCAGTGTTATTTTTAATGGAAATGAATTGCAAACGTTCTGCTAGAATACATTTAATCCAATAAGAGCCATATGCAATGCATATATGAGCTCACATGGATTTGGCACCAAAAGTTATGTGACCATGAGCATGATTCATCAGGACAGCCAGTACAGTCCTAACAGGGGACAAATGTCTTATCTCTGTCTATCTGAGAGAGCACAGTTATGCAACCATCTCGGCCTGTATCTCATCAGGGGCTCTACTGAGTTTCAAATTAAGATGTGCGCTACGGTGAACAATAAACGTGACAACTCACCTTTCACCTTTCCCACCCATATCCATGTGAACCAATCTCACGTTATGCAATCCCGTGCGCATTTTAACAGTGGGATCACAATACAGTGTGTAAAAAATAGAAGCTGAGAAAAAAGGGGATTTGTGGTAAAGATTATGGACTTGGCAGAGCGCGTGGTGGAGGCTGTCAGATATGCCTTCCAGAAGCTAGGTGCTCATTAGCATAGTTCAGTGGTCTAAATATAGTTTTAATCCAGCGCTGAAGGGCAGACAAACAAATGATAGTGTAGGGGCAAATTACTGACGCTTCACCCCTGCAACATTTTATCATCAGTACAACGTGCTCAATCTACATAAAAAAAATCATCAAATGCCGACCTGTGACGCTTGACATACAGTATATGACCCTTTTGGAAACGTTTACTATGCTGCTTGTGACAGAGCACACTGCAAATGACTGCAGGCTGCAATGATGCCAAGGGAATCTGTTAAAAGGTCACAGGCACAACAACTAGCTTGGCTGAAGGGAGGACATGCAGTGACAAGGAAGCACGTGTTAAAGATGCATAAAGCTTCTGGGACTTCAAGAGTCTTTAGGACTCAGTGTCTTAGTTTGTATATAGGAACCAAGATTAGGGGCGCGTTTCTCCGTACTCTCCTTGGTCTGCCGTGAAAAAAAGCCCTGCGTATGTGCAGTGCAGTATATACTTGATGTGATTATAGTATGACTCATAAAGGATTGCTGCTTAATGTATGAAGAGTTATAGTACAAAGCAGTTCGCAGATACAAGTGGATTCCAGTACCCAAGGGAGACAATAGCCCTGGTTGCATATTGTATGTTTCCTCACTGAATGCAGTTCACTCCAATTTATAAATATTTGGTATTTCTCTCTCAAGTCAAAAAGCCAACAGAAGTTGAAGTGAGGCAATGTTCATACTGTACTAACAATGTGATTTGGCTCTATGAGTAATCACTGAGCATGTCTTTTAAGCATCAAGGATTTTCCCACCGGCTACACACTCACTCTATCAACTGTTAGAGTGTTGAATTTAGCATCCCAGAATATTGGCAAAGGCCTTTACCAGATGCTATTGTGGTTGCGGAGCTCATGTATGCAGCGGACGTGCTTCACAATTTTGTCCATGGCCTGAGGCGTGACGCAGCAATACACCGTAGATAGCCTGTCCTCAGTGACTTCCAGACACTGTGATAAAATATTGATTTGAATGACCTGGGTGTTGGAATTGCATCTGTGCATGTGTTTGTGTGATTTTGTAGCCTTTAAACAGTTTAGTCATCCTAACAGTGTTGCATCACCGGTAGGGGAGAACAGGAGAGTACTTTTTCCTGTTCTAGTATTGTTTTGGTGTGTAGGCGTGTAGAGCCATCGGGGTTACCCACTCAATGAGTAAGAGAGATGGATATAAAGAGGGTAAGAGAGAGAGAGAGAGATGGAAAGATATATATAGAGTACAAACTTATCTCTGCAAAAATGGGCTTCAATGATGAGGTAATTTGATTTAAACTAGTGAACTGCACAGTATACACAGTTTCACAAAAGATATTAGAGTGTGCAGTAGAGGAAAATGCACCTTCAGGTATACATCAGGCCTGCAAGTTTATGTAAGGCCCATCTACAGATATTTCATTAGAATCGACATAGTGATTTACTTCTCACACTATAGATTAAGTACTCCTACTGAATACTCAATATAAAGACACATGGTAATGGAGACTACACACTGCTTCGTTGGCTTAGGTGGAAATCTATTGATTCAGTGACTGTTAGCATTTTTGGTGCTTCTGAAATAATCAACCCTCAAACCGCCTAGAGCCATTTATGTGTGCTTATTGATACCTGTTTTTCCCATTCCTCTCAACACAGAGAGAGGGTTCCATCTCTACTGAATGGCACAGAGTTTTAATATTAGTAGAAACCACACTGCCAGTGCACAGAGCAGCTCCTGAGCTCTCAGATTTTTAAAACCCTGTTACAACAAAGTGTTTCTTGATAATAGGGCTCCCAGACAAAGCTAACTGATGCCTTCATTTGGAGCCATTGTGTGAAACTATTGACTTATTTCCACCATTGATGTGAGATCTCTCACATCTCTTTAAGTCTTCTCTCGCTTTCTCCTACACATTCAAAGATTCTCAAGAGGGCTTAAATCCACCTCGGGTTCAAAGGCATGCATCAATCCCGGCCTATCTTTTCCTGCCCTAACCATTTTGATATGCAGATGTGAGCCCAAGAAAATGTTTCATGTCGTAATTGGCTGCAAAATATTCCAGGAGATAGGGAGCGTCTACCAAGATGAACAGTAAAAAAGCTGTAGTGCTCTCAAGGTGAAAACAGTTTTAACTGTTTTAAACTGTTATAAAAGCTGGCTGGTAACCAAAAGGCCACTGGTTTGACCTCCATGGACCAGCTTGGAGAAGTTAAAATGCTTTTGAAAATTCTCATACTTTCTCTTAATTAAAGTGCTCATTATAAGATATCAAAATTATAAGAGAGATAGAGTTCTTTCCCCAATAACCATCTGGATGCCATTTTCCCCTGACTCCCCCAGTTCTTATGAGAATCAAAATCTCCAAGACAGACGGTACTGACAGATGGATTTTCATCATCGTTTTCTGCCGAATAAACAAAAACAAAATCAGAAAACAACCAAATCGTCAAAGTAAGCTTGATTCCCCAACTCTTTTAACTGCTCGAATCCCAGGCAGGTCCGAGCAGCACAAGATCCAGAGTTTGCTGCATTGCTCTTTGCTGCTGCATGATGATGAGTCAGGGAAGCTTTTTGTGGATTAAAAACTCCTCTCCACCTCATCGGAAAGCTGTGAATTCATGCGTCACTGAAGTAATGCCTCGATATATGACGCCACAAGGTCAGCGCTAAGTAATCCAAACTGTATGCTCTTGATTTGCTGTGTCTTACACAAGTCTTGGGGTGACAGAGGTGTCTCAGAGATCTTTCAATAATGTACAACTCCAAAAGATTCTGCAGTAATGAAACTGGACAAGCAGATCATTTCAACGTTTTCCTTGGGGGATTCCCTCTCCTGGACTTTTACCTATTTACCTGGGAGGCTGTTGACCTTGGTATTAACTATAGGGTTTGCAGGCTTGAATATTCCCATGTTGTCACTGTCTGTGTTGCCTGTGTTTCACAGTAGGTAGGTAGCTCATCCAGCTCAGCTGGAAGCCACAGCTCCGAGGCCATAGAACTCTCCATCAAAGGCTGCCATCACCCAGACACATCAAAGGGCAGACCTCTATCTCCTGACTGTGCAAAGTCAAAGGTTTCTCTCTATCTATCTGTCTGTCTCTCTGTCTGTATGTTGCATTCAAAGCTTGGGGAGGCGATCCTTTATCAATCTATGCACCAGCACCTCACATTTGTGCAACGAGAAGCTTCAAAGGGGAAAAGAGACAAATGACATAGGCAGAGCCCTCTTTCCCCAGCTGGGGCTGTGAGGGACTGAAGACAGGGGAACCATTGCAGCACCATGTAAGAGCAGATTTGAATGATTAATAAGGTGAAGTTTTAACAGGGAGCCACAGCTGCTGATGAGGGGACATTGGGGTTTGGAAGCTACGTTTGAGTCTCAGCATTTTGGATGTTGCTGTGGATGATCTGTGGTTAGGAGAACATCACTAGACAGTCCGTGGAAACGAAACGAGGAGCACTCGTTCACTGTAAAAAGAGCCATGCCTGACTGCTTGTTTGTGTCTGTATTTGCGTCTGCTTGTGTGTATGTGTGCACTCTGTGTGGGAGTTGTTTGATGGGGGCAGCCAGTCAGCCAGTGAATGAGGGGGGTCCGAGAGGGATAGAGCAGGAGGAAGGAGAGAGAGCCCACTCAAGTGTGTCGAAGCAGATGCTGAGCAGAAATCCTCCCACTTGCTTTATCTGAGACTTTAATTCTCTTTCTTATATGGGATGTTCTCTTCTGACTACACAACTGTTAATGGCCTATGTGCTTCCCTCATCGTCACAAGCATGCATTATTTAAAGCAGTGGGGAAGAGTATTAGCTAGCCATGAAAAAGAACAATAGCTAGTTACGCGGTTGGTGTGGAGCCATTCATCAGTCTTACGGAAGTCAGCTTTTTCTTTTCCTCTTATAATTCCCTTGCAGTACAGTGTGTTTAATATGGCAAATGTATAAATGGATGTGTTTGTGTGTGTGTGTGTGTGTGTGTGTGTGTGTGTGTATGTGTTGGTGGGTGGGTGTGATGTATCTTTGAATGATGTCTCTCCCTCTCTCTCGTTTACACACACACATAGGCACACACGCACACACACACA
Organism: Monocentris japonica; assembly: GCA_900323365.1. Lineage (NCBI taxonomy): Eukaryota > Metazoa > Chordata > Actinopteri > Trachichthyiformes > Monocentridae > Monocentris > Monocentris japonica. Next base: position 19,299 of record OOFE01034691.1, on the reverse strand, counting down.
CACACACACACACACCTGCCTTGGGTACCTATTTCAATGCACCATTCAATAAATCCATTCTATTCATCATCCTACATTATTCAAATCTGAATCAAGGACTGTCAGCTCTCTGACGGTCTAGGTTCCAAATTTAATAGCTTGGACAAGAATAGCCTTGACAGCAAATTGCTGTGATTCAGTGGATTTCTATGGCACACTGGCCACCAAATGAAAAAATGAAAAACCATGTTCCATTTTCTGACTGGTGTACTTTACTTTGTAGGCACTGAATAAATGCGATTACCACTGTGACTTCGGCAGTGTTTCCTCTGTTACTGGTTAATAGCTGTGACGGCCTTCTTAATCAGTCTGCTGGCTGTTTTCTGTGTGTGTTGTGCATGTGTGTGTTTCGGGGAGTGTCATTGGAATCTCCTTACATACCAAGCTGACTCAGGGATGCTGTTTAGCTCCTGAGTGGTTAGCTACTATTCCAGCTCACGACCATGTTAATCCATTGGAAATCATAGGATATTTGGCTTGGACAACTCCTATCAGGCTTTGGCATTTAGCACAAGACGTTTTTGGGTAACTGCTGATATGTATGCAGAATTAGCTGTACATTTTTGTCACTGCAAAGTTGAAAAAAACGTGTTTTGGTTGTACAGTATATGAGTTTAAATTCAGGCTTGGAAAAGGGGAGAGAAATTTCTTGATATAATCACCCATATTTGTTTCCCTAGCTGCCTGCATGGAGAAGGTTTTGCCTCGAGCTTTAGTGCAAGACAAGATTGTTCCACGCTAATTACAAATGGTTGCTTAAGTCTTGTTTTCATGATTTGATGCACAGCTTATCCACTTGTCAGGTAGCATGTGTAGAAGTCACAGAGCCATAGGTTAAATCTGTGATTTTGCCATGCTCCAGTTGACACAGGAGTGCAGTCTCCCCCATGCTTGCTATCGGTGAGTTGTCTTTACAACAATGGCTTGGTCTAAATGAAGGTATTTTCCAGTCCTCAGTGACAAAGTTCTGCACTTACTCACGCACTTAATTGTACACACACACACACAGACACATGCCACACGTCAAATTTGTAGCTCCAGATCATAAAAAGTAATGCAACGGAATTTCGTAAACAGGAGGTCATGTAACTGAAACAGGCAGTAGTGTAACATTGAAATAGTGCGGTGGATTGTTGGAGGTTAGGGGGGCAGAGGGGCGTATACATTTGCCTTCAGCTCCAACGACCTGGGTTCAATTTCCGACTCATGGAAAGTAATTTTCTGCTGTGAGTTAAATTTTCAGTTCAAGTTATTCTTTCTAGCCTAGTGAGTGACTGATCACATGAGTACGAATCAAGGGTGCATAACCTTGTAAGATATCATATGAAAGTTGCATGAGGACATGTTGCACATACACACACACACAAACACACATGCACACACTCACTCATGCATACAAGTGCATTATCTAACAGGAACATGTTGTTCTTTTGGCCATATTATGTTTATTCCCATGAGAACACACAGAAAACAGATGACATTCCAGCAGTGGAAGATGATCTCTTTTCTAATGACAAAGGTTTCATTTTGCAAATGGAATACATAAGATGCTATAATGTCACAATGAAAATAAATACATTGATGGGACAAGCATCTGTAAAAATGCAATTTAACATTAAATTGGAAAGTGGGAGAGTTTAAGTATCAGAAATCTCATTGTCTTTTTATTTCAACGAATGATATTTGGCTAACACATTGTCTGATAACATGTTGTAGAAATCTCGCGTAATTCGCATGCCTAAAAAATACCCTGTATTTAGTACTGTAGTAAACTTACTATGTGAAGGGGGGCATGGGGGGTTGATTCGTGCATGCAAGCTCTGACACGTGTCCTTTGGAAGAAAAGCCGAAAAATACTCTAGGCTATGTCCCCCACAGGACAAGTGTGGGCTTCCAAAACATTGGTTACACGGGCCATACACTATATCAAGCAAAAAGACACCAGGGGCAGTTTGTGAAATGGGGACAAAGTGCAGATTGAACTGAATGTGTTTGGACAAAGAAGACTTCTAATAATAAGGACAAATCTAAAGGTGAAATAACTTCAAAAAAGACAAATATCACAGTGGATGGAAAAAAGACAGGTAGTTTTAGACTCATGAGATATTGGACATCATAGAAACCTCTTCGTCAGTATCCTCAGCCTTCATGCAACTGAAACATATCAAGGTTGATTGTGTCTTGAATATTTAAAACAAAAACAAAACAAACTGAAAAATTAAATAAAATAAAAGGATACAAGGAGTATTTGATTTCGCTTGAGGAGCATTTGAAATATTCATGTGCCTGGTGGATAAAATCAAGGACATTTTGAACAGTAGCTGAGCATAAATATTTAAGATAAATATTTGAATCTACATTAATAATCTCATTTTTGTCCAGAACTGACATGCATCAGCCAATAGCAGTGGCTAGGCAGGTGGCGGGGTCATTGCAGGGTCACCTCATGGGAAATTGTGCTTTATGTATCACGAAAAGGGCATGGAACTAACTTTTCAGTCAACTGGCCGCAGCGACGGGGGAATTCAGTATTTAACCAGCCAAAGCCGTTTTCAGAATAGACTAGAATAATCAGACCTAGATCGGCTACCAGGCAAAGTGGCTTATTGATGAACTGAGCCACAGCCAGGTTTGACCCGCGTTTGGCTAGTGGCTAGTGGCTACAGTTAATTTCAAGCCCTGATCATAAGTATCAAAATGAGGTACTAGCTGGTTACTTTTGGGCCAAGGCTCCAAGTGTGCTGGGGAGACGTTTGGACGTACACCATGGGAGTATTTATGGCAGTATAACCATGAGGATGGTTTCGACAAAGAAAACAAAGCTGGATGGTGCTACCCAGGACACAGAGCCTGTTGTAGAACAATTTTCTACATCTTTTCTTGCCTATGTGAACTACAGCAAGCCTTACAAATTGTCTCCAGGTGAGGGGGTTTCCGACACAGAGTAATAACGACACTGACAGAGATTGGAAGTAATAATGACCCACATGTCTTTGAAACCGTCATTAACAAGATTCCAGGACCACACAGGAGCTGCTGTCAGACGCATTAGCTGAGTTATGAGATCGATACTCTGCTCGAATGAAACTGAATCAACACACTCTAAAATGAGGATATTGGAGTATCCATAATTAGCCCATGGTACTCTCTCATGGCTACCAGTTTCAGCTCAAGTTTACATTATATAACTTGAGCTATTATAGCATAAGTGGTCGTTATGATTATAAAAAGACAATCCGACCCACCAACGACCTTTATGTGTACATAATAGATATATACGTGTGTCTGTGTATGTGTACTTGTGTGTCTACAAAACCAATCTATACTATAGATTGACACTCTAGTAGAGGAGTATTGCATGAGGGAGAGTTGGCGGTTGGGAGGATATCTTGGATCTCCAAGCAATGCAATGGAACAAGCTGGCCATTGACTAAATGAAGCATTGTATTGTCCACTAGTCCAGTCTCTCCTGGGGGTTTGGCTGGAGTGGGCAATCAGTCACGCAGTCCATCAGCCCGGAGCGGCTCCTCCAAAGCAGCGGCTGAGCCATTGGTCTCCCCTCTGTCACCCCCTGGCTCTCCCTCCTCCTTGTCCTCATCCCGGGTGAGAGGGTCCCGGGTGGACAGGCGGTCCAGGGGGTCAAAGGTATGCGTTTTGGGCTCAGGGATGAGGAGGGAGAGCTGAGGCAGCAGAGGCCCTTCCCGAAGCTTAGCAGCTAGCTCCTTGGCGCTGCAGGAGGGGGTGTTGGTTTCGTAGATGTCATGGAAGTTGTTGTAGTCCACCTCGTAGAAGCCCTTCTCCAGGGACAGGACAGGTGTGAAGCGGTAGCCCCACAGCACCTCTGTGTCCAGGTAGGAACTTCGTGCCTGGCACGTCATCCCTGTTATGGGTGTGGATAGACCATGTGCATACATACACACACAGACACACACATTAGGGCACATAACATCCACATGTAGCATGGATACACATAAACAAGAGGTATGTAAATACGCAAGCACGCACACAATCAGTATAGTGGACAGGTAAACACACACACAGTGGAAAAAGACAGAGAGGGGTGCAGGGAGAAAGAGAGAGAGCAACAGTGAATTATTCAAAAACAGGGATACACCCTTGAGTCAGTTACAGGCTTGGGATCAACAAACAGAGACAGCCATCAGTGGGAATAACCAACGATCAGCTGGTCCTGAATGGTCCACGGTTTTACTACACCAGGGACCTTCTCTTTGGCTCAGAAATTTGTCTCAAAATGCCTCCCAAACCAGCTTTGAATCAGGGCCTTTTTCCCCCTCAATAGCATGTTAGCATAAGGCACAAGATCAAGTCCAACATTTCTCCCCACTGCCACTAGAGGACTTTCACTGGGTGGAAGGGAGGGAGACACCATGGATAGGTTGCTTGTCCATCGCTGGGCTAACACAGATAGACACTCACATTCACACCTGAGCCACCGGGACATTGACACGCAAGATACAGACTCTATCAGTCCCTGAAACCAAGTGACCATTGGATGAGCCACTTAGTGAGCAACATCTCAGAACTGTAACCAGGCAAATTAGCCAGAGCACAATGTTTATGTGTAGTAAAACTTTCAAATTAAAATAATAATAATGATTGTATTATTTTTTATACCTATAGAGAAATACTAAATACTCTGGAAACTTTTGCTTGTCTTCCTCCACAGAGTGGTTCGAGTGCAGCGTTGGCTACACCCCTGGACCTGTTAGGTCAATGCCTTGCTCAAGGACACAGGGTGCAGGGTGGATGCTTCACTATGTCACCCTGCTGCTCAAATTAAAACAGAAAGGTAACAAGTGACTACTTTGGAGCAATCAAGCAGTATTTGATCAAGTGTTGTAGCCACTAAGTGTTCTGTTTACGGCTAGACAAAGTAATAATATGTGATATTTTCACATAAATAAATGTCTGTGTTGCTAGTCTCTATCTCCAATTGATACATTTCAATAGTGATTCAATCTATACCCAGTTCATGAAAGCTTTTACATTTGCTTTTTATAAACACATGGTGTTAGATAGGTCCTTCCCAGGAAAAATCCTCTGTTTTTTTCCATTTCTTGTACCAGTAAACGCATTTTGTTTTTGGGGTAAACAGAAGAAGTAGGTAGTTAGCATGAGCAGCGATAGCCACCATGGCTGATCAGAGAAAGAGAATAGCACCACCTACAAAATGTCAAAACATTTGATTGTGAACACCGGGAAAACGCCACAGATGTTGCCAAAATAAAAAACAGACAATCAGACAATCTACTGCAAAACCTCCCAACAGTATAAGACTAGTATTACCATTCCAGTATTAAGTACAGATGTAACTACCAATGCATCTATCGCCCATAAGTTCAAACTAATTACAAAGTACTGGATAATGCTCAGTAATTGACAGTATATAATGTATCTGCGATTATCACTATAAGCATCTACAAAAAATAGCCCATCCATTAAATTTTAGAAGATAGTTTTTGTTTTTATTTTATCCTGAATGGTTGAATTAATGTTTTGTGTGTGTCTATCACAACACAGCAACACAATGGCCTCAAGAGGAAGACAGAGGAATGACCTTTGTTTGCTGAACTCAAATGTCAAATACTAGAAAGTATGTGAGATGCAAGTGTTGCACCACAGGTAACCTGACATGTGATATCAGAAAAATACATTTTCCTTATCGCAATTTCAGAATACATATATCCATCACATCACTAAAAAAAAGATATGTTTTTGACAGCCCAATTCAGGAGCTGTAATATATGAATTATGGGTATATTATTTCTTCTGGTTCTTGTTCTTCTTGCTTTAATTATTATTATTAGTTTATTAACAGTGTTAAAGATAAAGTATTTTTTGTACGCTACACAATCTTGCCCTCCTTCAATCCATCTGTACTCACTACCTATCTGTTCCCTTGTCCCTGGCAGGTATACACCTAAGGACATGACTGCAGATACTCCAGTATTTACACAACAGCAAGGTTGATGCAAGATGCTCTGTGGGTTCTGGGAAATGGCATCGGAAATATTCTATTTTATCTATAAATAATTAACTTAAAATGAAGTCAGAGACACCTTCACACTGTCTCATACCTTCTATCTTCAGAGACGCTGCAGTAAACTAAGCAAGGCTTGTTGTTGGCAACACCAACAGCCAGTGAAGCACTTTGAAGACTGGGCCTCTGGCACAGTGGTACCAACAGCAACTTTAGAATAAACTGTTACAGTATGGTTTAGAGCAATTTTTTCAAACAGACTATCAAGTTCAGCCACAAATAATAGGTGGTTGGTTTTATAATTCAAAACAGTACTTGACCGCTATGACAAAATTAAATGAAATTATACAGCCAGGTGTTTTTGACACCAGGGACCTACCCGCCCCCCTCCTCTTTTTCCTTCCTTATTGCCTCTCCTCCTCCAATATCACCTCATTCATCTGTCATCCAAAGCAGCAGAAATGCAGAATCATACACCCACATATCTGTGTCCCTCTTAACCCTGAGAGTGAATGGGGCTAGGGCAAGTGCCTTCACATCCCGAGTCAAAAAAAACAAAGACAAAAAGACAAGTGACCAATCAGCCAGCACCTCAAGGCCAGAGTTT
>OOFE01034681.1:6754-21135 GCA_900323365.1 Monocentris japonica | reverse complement strand
TGCCATCAGACCTCTGGAGCTTGTTCAGAAAGCTGTAGCTCATCTGGTGTTCAACCGCCCCAAGTTCTTCCACACAACTTCCCTTCTCCATTCTCTACACTGGTAGCAGCTCGCATCCAGTTCAAGACCCTGGTGCTAGCCTATAGGGCAGTGAAAGGAACAGCTCCTCCTTACCTCCAGGCTATGGTCAAGCCTTACACCCCGCCCAACCACTTCGCTCTGCTGTCTCGAGGCGACTGGTTGCCCCGTCGGCCGATCTACACGGTCACGGCTCTTCTCTGTCCTGGCCCAACAGTGGTGGAATGAACTGCCCACTGATGTCAGGACAGCAGAATCTTTCGCCGCAGGCTGAAAACCCACCTCTTCAAGAAACACTTCCTCTCGGCACTTACTTATTTGTTTCACTTACTTGTCTTGGCACTTGCTTATATGCTTCACTTATTTGTCATTTGTGCAAATAAAAAGTAGGTAGCTAACTTATTGCACTTTTACCTTAGCTCTGGTTCTGCTCTTAGATGCTTGTTTAGGAAGAAAATGCACTTACAATTTCTGGTGACTAGTAGTTTTTTTGCCTACCTATGTTTGGATAAAAGCATCTGCTAAATGCCTGTAATGTAATGTAATGCTCTTAGTGTAATCCTGTCTGTTTCTCTGCCCTACCATTCACACAGGTTACCTCAAAATTATAAAGACATGACAATTCACAATATCGACACATGCAAAATATGTACGTAACTTCAATGACCATATTAAACTAAATTCATGTATTCTGCCAACTCAGGTATCTCTTAATCCTCTGTATCCCTATGGAGACATGGGGCCGCAAAATTGTTGCGGTTTCTGTAACGTGGCTGTGTTTTTTTTGTGAGGTGGAGTTGTTGGCCCCACGGGTTCAGTATGCCATACTAATATTAATGTTGACTGCTGTTACTCAATTTGATTTTGATGGCCTTTCTAGCATGACGCTAAACTTGAACCTGAAACAATGCGGATGACTTTTCTTGGTTCACTGTGACTTATGAAGTAAAATAGCGGTGCTCTATTTATTGATTTAATCATTGCTAGTTACTAGACGTTATCTTTAATGAATGGAATCACTGATGCAGGTCTCCTACTCGTATCAGACAATTTAAGACAATTGTTTGATTGCAAAACTTGATTTGTAAAACAGTTAAATGCAGTTTGCAATGCCATAAAATGAGATGTCTGATGTGATTTATGTTATGTTCTATGTGATACAAAAAACATCAGTGTTGTCATAGAAAATGCATGAACTGTACATCACTGATCCTATGGCACTTTGTAACGTTGTTGAGAAGTTATTATTATTGACACTATATTTAAACAACGTACACACAGTATATGCTTAATTTAATCATCCATCCCCTTCAATTACATTTCTAAACAATGCTGCCCATAATTTACAGTTACATTCAGGTGACTCTCATGTTGAGTGATCTGTCAATGTTATGATAGGTACGTAAAACAATTAACACTGACAGTAATTATTATAGGTACAGTAATAGTTATAGCAGACATGACTTGTAAAAGTAATCCGGGAATACTTTACAATATATATACTACTTATATATATAATACTTTACAATCTTTACAATATCTCTGAGTGATGCATTGATACTATAACCCATTTCTGAGGACTGGACTTCGGTCAGGTGAAACTGTGCAAGGTGTTGAGTTTCCTGTTTCTCTTCCGGACTCTGCTGTGCTGTCCCCTCCTGAACTTGTGTCCCTTCGTGTGTCTGAGAGATCACCTTCAAAACCAGGATTTATCTGCCCATGTCTGTGCCGCTTCTGAACCTCCTCAAAGATTTGGAGAACCTTCCAAGCAAAGAAATAAAAGCAACAGGTATTGCGTGAGCATACACAAAATAGAAGCAATTTATTTAGAATGACTGGAATAGATGGGGCATTTATAATACCTTAGATTTAGGGATGAGACCCACTCTGAAGAAACCAATATGTCCTGTTTCAATCTTGGTGCAGTCGACCACAGTAGAAGCAATATTCTCTGGGGAGGGTCCATCGCATAGCACGCCATCCACCTGACCAAGCAAAACACACATATCATTTACCAAAGACAACAGAACAGCAATTGCCTTTTGTATTTAACAAAGATGAAATATTGTCACCACCTTGTCTCCCAGCTTGGCATAAACTTGGTTGTGGTGAGTTGTGTCTGCCTCGCCTGTAGGGTTGGCTGAGGTTACAGCGATGGGTCCCACCTACAAGGAGAAAGCCATTGGATTCACTAGTTTGTTAAATGAATAAGGCTTTAAGACATGCAGTGAATCCATTTCACAACAATTTGGAATTACCAGATTAATGAGGTGTGTGGCCACAGCACAGTCTGGGTTTCTGATGGCAATGCTTTGTGGAGTTCCAATGTGTTTGGCTGCTTCCCCTAAACCAAAGATGTCCATCCATGGGCCTATGGAAGACAGGAGACGAATGTGACACCCACACACTTACCTATACAAGCATGCAGACATATAGACACATATACACACAACTACCTCTGGGTATAACCATGCTGATGGAGGAGGGCCACGCAGCCTGCATGAAGTCCAGGAGCAGAGGGCTCAGCATGTGTCTGACTGGCTCCAGCTGCTTCATGGAGGAGATCCACAGAGACATGGGCCGGTCTTGGGCCTGTTTCTTCACCCTAGAGTCAAATACAGCAGTTAGACAGTAGTAATCTGTGATAGGAGGCATGAGAATGATTCAATGAATGAATGCCATAAAGGGGACATGAAACTGAAACTCACTTGTAAGCTTTGACAACTGCATCGGGCCTGTTACAAGCTGCCACCAGCACATAGACAGTGTCAGTAGGCATTCCACATATGCCACCATTTTTCATTATCTCTGTGGAGGGGAGAAAATAACAAATAAAGTGACTCACATCACTCACATCGCAACCACAGGCGTACCTTAACATCATCATCTTTGCCAAGTCTTCTCACCTGCAATCTTCTGGACAGAGGTGGCCTTGCGGGCTGGTACATGTGGACAGATGTCTCTGCCTTCCCCAACCCCATTCAACTTGACTAAGGCTTTTCCCATGGGGATTTGGGGGAACTGGAAGGTGCTGTTGAAGATATGAGCCAGGAAACAATAGAAACTGACAAGGCCAAAGATGATTGTGACTCCTATGTCATAACCATAAGGCAGTGCCCCAACTGCATCCAACAGGAAGCTAATAAGGATGAGCTGGAAGGTAAGGGCGTAGGCGAACCAGGCTACATTCACAAACAGCGCTGCAACTGTCACTAAACAATTAAACAGCATGAAACTAATGATCCCAACAGCCACATTGAAGCCTCTGTTTTCACCATACAGGCCCCCGTATCGTGTCAGCCCCCATACTGTCCACATCACCCCATAGAGAATAAAGGCTGTGCTCTCAAACGTTTTTCCACGAGAGAAAGACACAGACCCACATAGCAGCTGGAGCACCCCGCCAGCGACTACCACCCAGGGCAGTACCAGCACAGAGAGAGGACTTCTGTCACCAACAGTGGCTGTAATGGCAAAAGCAGCCAGCACACTGCAGGCATGGCCTAGCAGCTCTGCGTCTGCATATTTAGAGTAGCCCAGGTGAGGTGCATGTAGGTCTTTATCATGGGGTCTGAGAGTGAAACCATTCATCCTGGTAGCTAAAGCATTAAAGTAGCCCTGCCCTGTGGGAATCTTCGTAGTGGAGACCATATTGAAAGTGGTTACTAAAAGCATGCCAGCAGAGACTACAAATATAGCTGCCTGTATGCCCTGGGCGCCTCCATGGAAGAAGCCTTGAGGCTGGGCAGCAATGGCAATGCAGTAGGCCACAAAGAATAACTGGTAGAGCCCCTCCAACAGACTCTTCTGACAACTAAACAGAGCCAGGATGAAGAAAAGAACAGAAAACACGGCAGGGAAAGGAACAGGGGTAAAGGGCTGGATCGAGTAGAAATGTAGGAGAGCACTGTAGCCTTCAGCAAATCTCAGCAGAGCCGTGAAGCCATAGAAGGTGGCAGCTAGTGTGTCCCTAGCACGGTAGGACAGGACGCACACGGCAAGCTGGAAGACCCCAGCGGTCCACAGCCAGGGGACATGACCTGTGGAAAGCTGAGGGACCACACTTAATAGGGGACAGGCTAACACACAAGCAGACAGCAAATTCATCACCAGACCCACTAACACTATATCATTGCAGTCCTGGTTCTGTGCTGTTTTTAGCCCAGCCTTTCTCTTCAGGCCAGTTCCTGGAGGTTCCACCTTACCATGGGTGATAAAGGACAACAGGCGTCCAAAACCAAAGTAAATACCCACCAGACAGACAAAGAGGTAATTAGAAGCTGTGGCAGATTGGCCAAAACCAGTGGCAGACAGACCAGCAATTTGATGGGCACAAGCCAAGCTAATGCTTAGAGCTATGATAAATAGAACTGCTTTCTCTACTGAGAGTGCTACTGTGCCTATGAGGAGCAGTGCCAGAGAGAATGCTGCCAGGCCTGGGACCAGAGAGGATCTCAGCTCTGTGGGTTGAAGCACCCCCTGCCCAACCAGGATGTACACCAGACCCAAGCCACACCACAGGGCAGACACAGTCAGACACAGACTGGAAAACAGCTGGGTGTGTGACAGACTACGACGGATACCTAGGAGAAAAACAGAGGGGGTCGGTGAGAGGCGACAGGGAGCGAGTCAATATTTTTACTAACAGAATTTTTTTACAAATACTGCAGTTGAGCAAATGGCTAACTTGTGATAACCATTTATAACAACAAACCTGCGTAAGATAAGAGGGCAGAGATTATAAGGAGCAGAATCCCCAGTGAAGTATGGGGGAAGAAGTCTTCTCCAGGAGAGCTGCCATAGTTGTTTACCAAAAGCAGGAGAGAACCTGTAGATCAAAACAAAATCCATTATCCTGAGCTCTCTCTGAAAATCTAGCGAAATCGAACCGAGGTACTGGATTAAAATGGCTTTTAAACATTTGATTAAAAATGAAAACACTTCAAGCAGATGTGCTTTTGCCCCCTACAATGGCATACTTAGTACATTGCAATTTATTTGACAAGAGCAAGTGAGTAACAAGGTTTTGTTGAGAAGTTGCCTGCTGTTTTTCCTCACGAGTGCTGATATTTTTATTTTTTTTACTAAATTATAAACTAAATATCTGAAGCAGTTCTGAATTATGTTTGGTTTAAGTCTTTTTGGTACTGTATATATTTTGACTAGGTTGGCTTGCAGGATCCAGGACTTTATCCAGGATTTTATTTGCATCACAACAGTTAAAACACATGATCTTAGTGTTCACTACAGGGCAATTATTCTCACCTTTTTACATTTTGTTACCAACTGAGATGCGTTATCAGTTTATTATATTTATATATTACTATATTACTATAGGCTAGATGTTTGATATTGTGTTTTGCTTGTTTTGAGATGATCCTGACGAGTGTGGCCAATACTCCAAAAAAAGCTGACATTTGAACCATTTTGAAAACGTATATAAATTACGGTCTTACCGCCAGAGATGCCTAGAATGCCCACGGAAACGTGAAGCGACGCAAGTTCAGCCATCGCAAGAATGAACGGTCGGGATGTGGAGGCTTAACTTTAAACGGTGACGTCATGTATCTATCTGAACGAAATTCAGGCTGCACCTTAGAGGAATACACAAGCTCCTCCCTAGCGAAACACCCCTAGCGACTAGGGATAACATTCCTATAATATTCGTTTACCGAATATTGTCCATGGAAATCAATAGTTAGGTCATAGGGACCTTTTCCTATTTTATGGTTTTATCTCCTGTGGCACCAATGTGATATTCCTATGATATAACATATCATTGTATTGCAATAGTTTTACTGTGATATTTTTATAGTGTCCTTCCAAAAGTTATTATAGTATTGCCATAGTGCTTTTTTGTAAGGATTACCAACAATTGACCTAAATTCAGGCCCAAAAGTCAGACACCTTTTATAGAATATTCAACTATGAAAAGGAAATAATTTGGCAATATAGATGCCGGAAAACTGCTATTAAAGTCAAGTATAATTTTGATGTATCCCATATTTTAGAAGGAATCCTTTCTGTAGCCTCCTGTACTTGTTTGCACAGTAGGCTGTGCAAATCTCTTTGCCTAGAACTGTATATATCACTATGAAATATCCCAAAAGCAAATATACTGACATAGAGGAAAAATACCAGACATAAATGTGGGATGTATTTAAATCTATTCCAAAAATACAAACCTATTTATACCAATTTTTCATAATTTTAGACATGTGCTATTACCAAATATATTAGCTTGGCAAATACATTATTTTGTAAATCTCTCTCTCTATACATAAAGCTATATATAGTGACTAGCTTTAGTATTTAATTGTATATGTATATATAGAAATACTAAAGGTAGTTTTGAAAGATAGTTGAACAGAGTCAAAAAGATGATTGGCTCCACCACATAAGCTCCACACCATGAATTTTAACACACAGTTTAAATCAGTTGTTAACATTAAACCAGTGTTATTGCTCTTTGAAAACTGAATTTAGGTGGAGCTCCTGACAAGAATGACTCAGCTACTTGTCTCTAGGGCATAAAAGTCCACTTATTTTCCTCAGTTCCTTTAAAGGTGCATGATGTCAGACTTTTGGAGAGGAGGATGTGGGAGGGGACAGGAAAGACAGGCAGGAGTATAAATGTGTCTGCTTCAGCGCTCAGCCAGCACACCTCATCTGAACAACACACTCTCACTCAATTCATACAGCCAGGTCACCTAAATCTTCCAGGTGAGACAATCTGTGTGCATTATCTTTACAACTATACCATCTCAACATGACAGCTTTAGCAACATTATCTTTAGAGCTGAAGAAATATTGAGCACATGTTTTAAGCGAAGTGGTTGGTGAGAACCATATCTGAAAATACTGCATCCTTATTCACACCGGTGGGGATCTGCACAGCAGACTCCAACCTCTTCCTGCTTAGCTTGTGTTTATGGAGTGATGTGTTACTTGGCAGCAGCACTCCTGTGGGTTCTCTGCCACCTGGTTTTGTAAATCTTCAATATGAACATGTGTGCCAGGTGGCTTATGAATAGTGCTCAGTCATTCTATTATCTCCCTCACTACTGATGGTGAGGGAGATGACATGACAGTAATAAAAGGAAAAATGATGTGATGTTTTCACTGCTAGTCAAATTCACATATCCTGCTGGAGTTACTCACGATGAGAGCGCAACTGCTTTTTGTGCACCTTCTAGTACTTCTGTGTGTGTGTGTGTTACAGGAACCATGGCAAAGTGTGTTGCTGTTATTCTCTCAGGCTGTGGAGTGTATGATGGCACAGAGATCCATGAAGCGTCCGCTCTTCTGGTCCATCTCAGTCGCGCTGGAGCAAAAGTAAGGACACCTGGATGCCTAGTTAGCTCACCACGCCACATTCCAAACACTTTCAATGATCTGACAATATCATCTTACTAGCAGTCATTCACCGGCTCTGTTCAGGATTTCTCTCTGTTCCATTTTTAAGTTCTTTGTGCTTTGAATGCAGCTCAGACTCAAGAGCTTGCACATCTTCTGCTTTTAACTTATTTCCAATTATTTGACTAAACCAGAGAACTGTCATTGGTAATTAAACTGTCCCCATTGAGATACAGTTGGCCTCAATAATAACTCTGGTGGGACTCGAACCCATAGCTCTGGAGGCTGATGGCTTATCCATCCCACATAGAAACTCTTCATTTGTGTTTTATCTCCCTCCTCACCCTTCCAGGTGCAGATGTTTGCTCCTAATGCCGATCAGATGCATGTTGTAAATCACTGTGAGGGGAAACCCACGGAGGAGAAACGAAACATCCTGCAGGAAAGTGCTCGCATTGCCAGGGGTGATGTGACTGATCTCGCCAAGTTGGATGTTTCAGCATTTGATGCCGCCATTATTCCAGGTGAGATTGGTCTCAGCCATAAAAGGAGATGCTTACCGTGATGTCATTCATACAATGTTGTGCCAATTTTCCCGTCATTTTCTATTACACACCGTTATTTTTCCCCTCCACTTTAGTGAAATGCTAAAATGCCAGAATCCTCCTAGTATGTTTTCTTATTCAGGGGGCTTTGGTGTGGCTAAGAACCTGAGCGACTGGGCAGTAAAGGGGAAGCAGTACGCCATACAGCCCCGTGTAGAGATGCTCATCAAGGCCTTCCACCGGGCTGGCAAGCCCCTTGGCATGTGCTGCATTTCCCCTGTCCTCGCTGCCAAAGCCCTGCCTGGCTGTGAGCTGACTGTGGGCCAGGACAAAGAATGTGAAAGGTGTGTGACATTGTGATTAACGCTCGACACCAGATGTCAGTGGGTACTTAAATGTGCGATTTACAGTAACTTTCCCTTGCTTGTCTTTCTTATCATCAGATGGCCATACGCCCAGACGGCCAACGTCATGAAGGAGATGGGTTGCAAACATGTGAATAAGAATGTTGAGGAAGCACATGTTGATGTCAAAAATAAGCTGGTCACCACCTGTGCCTTCATGTGCAATGCTCCCATTCATGAGGTTTTTGACGGCGTTGGTGTCATGGTTAGAGAGGTGCTGAAACTGGCTTAGGGAATGTAGAAGGTCATACTGTATGTTTATATTTAGTGTTGATAATTTACCTCAAAATCACCTTTTATCATTCTGTACCGGCATCTTGTTTAATCTCAAGTTAGAACACCATTTACACCGTAACTGAGTGTTCATCTGATGTTGTATTGAACATGTGTTGTGCATGTGATTTTCAATAAAATTTGAATTACTCTTGAGACTACAGTATCACAGTAAAATGGTTTTGATTTATTGTTATGTTGAAATTATATTTAAAAAAAAATCAGACTTCAGTAAGTACTGGGCGAGACTACAAACTGCTTTCCTCTGTCTATACAAAAAGGAAACACATGTGAAGGGTTGATAAACATTTTTCACCCACCAAATCCTTGCATGGTTGAGTGATGCATGGCTCTAACTCTGGAACAGCATTGGTTGCTTGATCACCGTCCATCTGAATGGTAGTGCACCATCCCGAAATCAATGTCAACACTGAACCATCACTGACACGGTAGTGTCTAGTACATACAGTATATAGCCCTAAAAGCAGTTGTGACTGTAGTTATAGTTAAGCACCTTGCCTTTGTATGTTGTTTGGTAAGAGAGAGAGAGAGAGAAAGAGAAAAAATAAAATTTCCCCACAGGGATCAATGTTTTTACTTCTCTCACAGCAACTGTGGGAAAGAAAATGAGCTTAAAGTTAAATGCCAATATAGCACTAGAAGTCAAGTGGAGTAGTTCACTGTAGCCTGACTGAGTAGAGGGGTGGCTATGACTCAAGATTGAATTTCTCCTTTTCTTGTAACAAGAGGAGAGATGTTTTTCAGAAAGATTCATTTAGACTGATGAAAAATAAGCGTATAGTACTTGATATTCTTGTCTTTTGTGGGGCCCTCTGGCTGCCGCGGCCTGAGGCCTACTGCTGTCTGATTATAAGACCACCGCTGCTACTGCTAATGGGACACATTGAGAAGTCATTCAAGTAGTTTTTAAAAGAGAAAAGAGGAAAAATGAGACTCTGCAGTCATTCTCTTAATACTTAATATTTTTAGTACTACTGTCAGTATATTTGGAAATGGAACGAAACATATACATATATAACACAGATATGAAACAAGTGCTATGATATAACAAATGGTATTACTAATCCTTTCACAGTTGAGATGTTTCATGATCGGATCACTCTAATCACATGAAGGGATATTGTGGTAAATAACATCATTCCCACATATAGAATTGTTATTTGTTCCAAGGAACAGATATTTGCAAACAGTATGCATGTTGTTTTAGTAGCCAGCAGGCAGAGAGAAGCCAGCTAACATTCATAGGCTTTTTTTAGAGAAATGACCGAACTGGTCCTTTCCACTGGCCAGCACTGCTGCATGGAATTTTCTAGGACGGTCAAGGTCCTACCAGGAAGAGGAAGAGAATCAGCACTTTAGGAGTCAGGCACAATATACAGTGCAAGTAGACTGTGAAGTCATCATCAGTACAGACAAAATATAGGAATAGAGTTGTGTTTAGTTTCTTTTCACCTCTATGGGGTATGCACAAGTAGGGACATAACGTATCACAAAGCCACAGCGTCTTCTCTGGGATGTGTTCGGGTCACTGGAATGGACAAGGAATCCATCATGGATCTATCGAAACAAATACCAAATCATAATCAATCTAATGAATGTAGTCTTCAAACACATCAATCACCCTGTCATCCTCAAAAAATGAACTTACAGACATCTGTCCAGCTAACAGGGTGCAAAGCACAGCCTTCTCCGTCTCCACCAGTTCCTCTGGGATCGCCTGATTGACTGACAGCATGTTACCAGGAGAGGTTGCTGGGCGATGGGGCAACAAGCCAGAGCAGTGGCTGCCTATGGGAGCACAAACACACTTGTAAACATTCATTTATTACACTTATGGTGAAACAGAGGAAGTGTGGTACCTGGGATGACCTGTAGGGCACCACTCTCTTTCAGTGAATCATCTAAAGCCAGCCACACCGAGAGAACAGGACCACCAGCAATCCCCCAATACCTGCAATCACGACAATTAAAGTTACACAGAACGAGAAATAACAGTTTAGTTGAATCCGCACAACCTATGCAGGTTTCTCCAGCCCCACCGAATCGCTGTCACGCCCAATAATATTTGAAAATGTGGACGTGTTGCTGTTTCCAGGCAAATTGCCAGTTTCCACTACAAATACATATTATTTTAATGCCACAATCTACCTCATGTCCTGATGCCAGGCCACATACGGCTGACCTTTCACTTGGACATTCCCATCAGGTGTCACTTCCTCTCCCTCGCTGGCCTTGATGTCGGGGCTGACTGTTGGGTATTTGGAGATGAAGCGGGAGTCCAGCAGAATGACATCAGGGCCCAGGATGGCTTTGACCACTTGTAGGACATGAGGATGTTTGGCCAGGACCATCACCCACTGGTACTGAAGATGAACATTATGGAGGCTGTACTGGGTGTACTCTTCACCTGTAGTTGGATGAAGGAGGCGCGAAGAAGTAATGCTACTATTCACTGAATAATGGCGCTGTCTGAATTACATGCAACACGGACACTGTGACACTTTTTTACTATCGCCATCATCTATTTCTCGTCTTCTTCATTTTTTTAACAACTAACAGCAAGATAACATCAAGTTGAATTGTATTGAGGATTACAGAAATGCAGGGAGCTGCTTGTATCTATGAAACCATTACAGTAGGTCCACTGTCTGGAAGATATGTAGTGTTTGACATCTCTATTCATCTACTCGGGTCTTATCAGTTACTAATTTCACTCACTTCTTCACACCATCTTTATTCTCTGTCTGACTCCCCTCCTTTTTCCCTTCCTCATCCCTTCCTCCCCCAGCCTCCAGACTCTCCCATCTGCCACTTTTACTTACCAAATTCCTTCTCCAGCTCAGAGAAGGCGTGCCGGGCCTCCCCCAGCTCTGTGCCGTTCAGTATGGGCAGCGCTGAGAGGTAGCCCTGCTGGTTGTAGGTCTCCTGTAGCTTTGCCATAGATGTAGTTATCTCTAGGGCTATTTTACCGCTGCGGCTTCAGGTTTTTTCTGCTGTTTCAATTTCACTTCTCTTCCAAACCTGTCAATTTAGAACCTGGAGATTGTGTGTGTGTGAGACAGAGAGACAGAGAGACAGAGAGAGATGGGGGTTAGGGTTAGCTATTTCAGGTTAGTCTCTAAACATCTGTATCTTAATCTTGTTTTCCATCTAGTGGGGAGGGGATAAACTATTACTGTCTGTTCACCTCAGGCAGGTCACAAAATGAACAACGTTGTGCTCTTGTTAATGGGCAATGAGAAGAACAAATATTGTCAGTCCCTAGTTAGGGTAGGTGGTGTTTCTGTGAGTAACATGTCAACACGCCACCTGTGCTAAACAGACAGACGGGTCCCGAGCAGCCGCTGTCTTAACATTTCTCTCGGGACTAGAGCGAACAAAGTGATTTTCCTCGCCAGGTTAACCAGCAGGAGAACGGGGGTGAGAGAGAGAGAGAGAGAGGGAGAGAGAGAGGCACACATACTGCACAATAAGAACATGCCAGTGAAAATCTCTGGGTAACTATTTGCTTTGCTCCATACCTCTCTGCTGCTTAGTTGGTCTTCTCCTGCTGTCTTTCTGGCTCCGAGTTCTAACAGATACTGCCAGACATTATATACTGCACAGAGGGGCTGTTGGAAACTCCAACCCCTTTGTTAGTGTTATACAATTAGATTACAGGTGACAGGTGTGGCCAAAAAATACTCCAGGGAAAACCGATGATATTCTAGGATGCACACTGCTCTTACATGGTTGTGTATTAATGTGAAAAAGGAAAACAAAAAAAACAACCTTTCTTTCCCCCACAGTGACTCATCAACCTTTTAGACATACTGTACCTTTTTCAATCATCACAATCTTATACAACTCTACTATTGCTTCTCGGGAACCCAGCGAGTGAAGGAGTGATGATTGTTGATGGACAAAGGCACTTTTCATTATGATCTGTGTGTGTGTGTGTGTGAGAACAGAGTTGGGTAGGGTGTAGATAAGGAATAAGAGCTAAATGACATCACAACTTGAGCACTAATCTATTCTCCTCGGTGACATTAAAAGATAGAGAATGAGTAACATAGTGGGGGAAACCCCGGACTCTCCTGTCAGATGGATGTCCAACATTGCAGCTGCCTGCAAAGGAACAATAAATCCTTTGTTATGTTTATTTTGGTGTATTAATAAATGAGGTAGATAGTTTCATCTAAATGCTGACCAAACAATTTTACTTTTCCTAATTCTTTAGGGTTTAAATACACGGAGGAATCAAAATCCCCATTTTATTACAAAGAAAATTAAAAATATTTCAACTTCCTTCTTCGAAACTTTTAACATTAATTCTGCTGTTGATTATTTGAAGTAAGCAATGGTGTCACAGTTTAATATTTCACCCAGCTGTTGGAACATTCAGCCATTGTCCTTTCACAGGCTCTAAAATACACTTAATTTC
This sequence comes from Monocentris japonica, assembly GCA_900323365.1. NCBI lineage: Eukaryota > Metazoa > Chordata > Actinopteri > Trachichthyiformes > Monocentridae > Monocentris > Monocentris japonica. Next base: position 8,035 of record OOFE01034681.1, on the reverse strand, counting down.
ATATGCTGTTTGTGTGTGTGTGTGTGTGTGTGTGTGTGTGTGTTACAAGAATTACATTTTGTTAAGAAGAACACTTTATGATGGAACACATTGTAAAAAAAAAACAAAAAAAAACATCAAAATGGGAAATCACTGTGTAATAGTTGAACAAATATAAATGTAATATTGGATACGTACAGTCGCCATGTTCTTATTTATTTCTTATCTAATGCTGCTTGGTGCCAGGAGAGTGAGAAATTTGCAAATGCCAGAAGGCCGACTGGCAAGCTTACTGATATGGGAACTGTGAAATTCAACAGTTGTAAAGGTACCGAGAGCTTGACAGGTTGGCTACAAAACTGAAGACGCATCCAGTTATTTGCACGTGTTATTGTGCATTTGTGAAAATCATTATTTCTATTTGCTGAATGTTTGGTCTTCACAACACTTTAAATCTTCCCACGCATTCACAAATGTTCAGTGACATATTTACTAATAATGGTCTTTATTTGGAGATTATGATTTCAAATCATGAAGTCAACAAACTTGTAAATACACATCTACACATTTATAAGTCAGAGTACACATTCACAGCTTGTGATGCCTGTTCATAAGTCTCAGGGCAACTCTTCCTTGTGCTTGGGGCAGAGTGGGTGGTGCAGCTGTGGGTGAGCCCTCTCCTCACTTTGTGTCCTCTTGTCTCCCCCTGCTGGCCGTTGCTCGTTGTTGCAGCGGTGGACAAGCACGGGGTCCTTGGCCCGAGGACTTTTCTTCAACAACAGCCGCTGTAGCATCTGTTTGTCTGACCGCTCCCGTCTGAAGTCATCCTCATAGACCTTCAGCTGTAGCGATGCCAACAACAGAGTCAGTAGAAGGACGTGGCATTCCAATGAGAAACGTAACAAAGACATCAGGTGAATATCTCAACAAGGTCCTCTAGGGGTTATATCTTTAAATGAGGTTTCATGAGCCCATATCTTTTAATATGCCACAATATGTCAAAACTGCCAAGGCACATTCAAACCATATCTAGCAGAGCCAAAAGGCAATTTGTCCTTGTTTGCTCTGAAGTGGTCACTAGATGCCCGTAGCAAAACAAATTAAATTATATTATCTTTACAGTCTGGCAAGCATATGAATCTGTTGTAAAATCAAGATTAGGCTACAGTTTAAGATTATGTGTGAGTGTGTGTGTGTGTGTGTGTGTGTGTGTGTGTGTGTGTGTGTGTGTATATAAAGAAATGGATGCCGCCTCTGCTATTTTGTTCCTAAAGCAGAACCCGGTGACATTTTTCATTACTA
>OOFE01034664.1:0-13815 GCA_900323365.1 Monocentris japonica | reverse complement strand
ATTGGCGCAGCATCAGACAGTTTGTTTGGAGTTTGTGTTGAGGAGCCGATAACGCCCAAACTGCATTCAGACCAGGTAAATTGACGTCAAGCTGAAACTAAAAGTGGAAGTGGAATAAAGTCGTGTGTTATTGCAAAATGAAATATTTCCTGTTTTGTGCTGTGAGGTAATCCAGCGGATTTCCTGCCAAATCCGACCCGGTGGCACACAACGTAAGATACAGCGTAGAGGCATCATTGCATTAGTGATTATACTGGATGGATGGATGGTAAAGATGGATGTGGTAAAGATTTATCGATGTTAAAACGCTACACGTAGCAGCTTCACTGCCAGTTATTATACGATCAACTGCTGCAGCAGATGAAAACTGGCATTTGATCAGTTTGTTGCATCTCGTGTTGTTGAATGTGGCATGCGGCAGAGCTCCCGTTCTTCAGGACACATCTCAGCAGCATGGGAGATGCATTTGGACCTTGCACCTTGTCGTCTCCAGCTCGGCAGTACTCACCGTGGGGACGTACTCGGAGGGAAACTTGTTGGTGGTGTAGGAGATGAGCAGGCAGGTCTTCCCTACAGCACCGTCACCCACCACCACACACTTTATAGTCTGCATCTGAGGATGGGGGGGTTGAAGAAAGAAACAAGGGGCAAGAGGGTTAGAAAGAGGGTGAGAGGGTGGGGAGGCAGGGAGGGGCAGGACAGGGGGCAAAAGGGACTGAGGAAATCTTGAAATGATTTCCAAACTTTTCAACTGAAAGCTTTTTAAAAATCTCCACATTTCGAAGTATATATTTCAGGGCGTCCTGGTGGACAAATCTTCCTGGATATTATTAAATTGCATGGCTCTAACAGTGACAAAGTTTTCTTTTTACACTTAATCGTGCCTCCATCGAACTTATGTCTCCACAGAATCCTCTCTTTTTCTAGCTGAAGTAGTTTTTACTGAGGGTTGCATCGTTTTTCACTTCATTTCACTTTGTTTTAGCTGTATGATTTGAATGTACACCAACTTTCTACATATCCACCATCAGATCCAAACACTAAAAACTTGTCAAAAGTTTGTCAGTGCAAGCAGCAGGCAATATTGGCCACCTTTATGTGCAGTCTAATACTTTTTATTCTTTTCAAATGCATGTATGACCCAACTGGCTTCAGTCCATTTGAAACGCCACACAAATGCAGGTATAAGCAGTAAATCTCAGGCAATAGTCTGAGTGTGTGAAATGAACACCAGTAACACCCACACCCACTGGGAAAATAGTGGCTGGTTAATTTGGAATTTGCCAGACACCATGGCCCGTAGACCTAAAAAAAAAAACCCATTCCCACCCTGTTCTGAAGCTTTACTTAGCTTGTGTGTTTTTAATCTGGTTGCAACCTGCATAGAAACACACCACTCAGTGCTACATGACTTGGCTGGGTACGTCTACAGCCTCCAGCTTTCTGTTGGTGCATATCAAGTGGCAGGACGGCTGGGATGCCGTGAGTCTTGATAAGCAGAGTGAGACAGACAATGGACTGACACAGCTGAAACTGTGGTAGCTGTGTAAGGCCACGTTACCAACACAGCAGCTAGAGATCCTGTGACCACCCAGACGCTGAGCAATACACATACCTGGGCTATCGATTAATTAAGGGGACAGCACTGGCTCTTTGTTTTCACCACTTGGCAGTGATCCTGAGCACTGCTGGGCAAGCAAGAAGTTAACTGGCTATCTGCAACGACAGGTCCAGAAGTTACGCCAGGATAATTCAGTCATAAAGGGCTGTATCACATGGGTATTTTGTGGTAACATAGAATGGCAATTCTTCTATTTTGTTGATGTTTAAATTAATATAGCCATAGTCTGCATCGACTTTGTCCAATTTTCCAGTCTTTGCGGTAATACTGCCCATCTACACTGGTGAAAAAGTCCATGTATTATGACATTAACACTGATTACACAGTATGACCACAACTGACAACTGGTGTGACTGATACATGTATGACAGCAACAGCTAAGACAACTTAGCACATTCCATAACTGATATTATTTAGTGGCATGGGGTTTGTTTTTCGAGCTAATAGTAATTGTACCTACAGTAAACTGAAAGTTCTCTGGCTGCCCGGCTAACTTAGTGCTTTCGAGCCACTTCCGCATAGCCAGCTGCAGCAAAAAACCACAGAAATGTATGATGCCCGTAACGCAAGCCGGCTCGTCAGCTTGTTTGTGGGTATTAATCACTCAGAGGAAACACTGGAGCTGTACAGTTGACAGCATTTGTAAGCAACAGTGTTGGTTAGTTTATTCCTGCCTGAAGCTAGTGTGTCTTAAGTAGCGTTAGCAGCTAGCTGAGTTACATCCGCCAGACCCCCACCCATAACAAAAAGGCCTGCTTGACATGACTGTAGAATAAACATGACAACCACACGGCAACACTTGAAAGCGATGTGACTGCTGCCTCACACAAAGTAATTCAAATCAGTCTTTATGTTTAGCGACACAATCACCAGTAACTTTCATCTGAGATTTAACTGGCTAGCTAGCTGACTTAGCTAGCGTTAGCACAGGCAGGGACAGTTTTGTTTTGACAGCTGCCGGGTTGGCCAAGTTAGCGGTTAACCAGCTACCAGTTAGTAAAGACCATTTACAATGAAACCACCAACAGCTAAGAGCCACTTCGGAGTATAACATGTTTTCCCTGCCAACATTTCATGATTTCTCGTGAACAAATCACAGCTAGGGATAATGACAGCCGCCTACCTCGACTGTCCACAGGCGTTGGAGTGCTGCTAATGTTGTGCTGCCTTCCGGTGCTCCTCGTAAACTTCTCCTTCCCAGAGCGGAAGTCGTAAATATGACTTGTTGTATTCAAGTGCTTTTGGGCGGAAATAAAAACAAAATGAACCCTGTAACCAAAAGTAGAATTTTGATTACTTTTTTACTCTACAAATCAATAAGAAATCACAGAAATCACAGAGCTACTTTGTGTTGCAACAGCATGTCATTGGTATTTTCATACATTTATTGGTCAAAGGTTGTTGTATTTTATTGTATAACGACTTAAAGATAACCAAAGAGTGAAAAAAGAAATGATTACAAATTATTTATATAGAATGCAAAATATTAACATTATTAAAATACATAAAATACATCATTTTTACCATTGCTTGTCGACATGAGCTGGGTTGAAGCAAATAAATAGGCTAGTTGAATTTAAAAAAAACTATTGGAAAAGCAATTGTTGGCTGTTCTTTAGTGTCAGCTAATTATGGCTGCTGAAGCTGATGTCATTATTTAGTCAACAAATTCGTTACTAGCACTATTTATTACATAATTCCTTTATCAACAAAAAATGTGTCTTCTTCAAGCGAGTCATCAAGCAATCCAAAGAGTTTTATTGAATTTCGCCCTTACCATTCAGCTTTTCTAATTTGACGCATCATAATTTACAAAAAAAGACTCTAGAAAACTCTAGAAAGCTTCCCCAGTCATATTTACCACTTCGCGGGGCCGTTCATGTGCGCTCCATTTGTAATTTTAGTATTTCCGACAGTACTTGAAGAGAGCACCAGCCAGCCGGGTCGGCATTCAGCATTTAGTGGATTTAAAGTGGATTGATTCGTTTGGTGTGAACTGTTTGTGGTTAAAGACAAAACTTTACTGTCATTACTACTAATAATTATTGTTTTAATGATATAAAACAAAATTACTACTATAATACTACAGTACTATTAGTATTATTACTATACTAGTATTACTATTATAATTACTACTCGTTAGTATACTACTATACTAATTCTACTACTACTACTACTGCTATTACTACTACTAGTACTACTCTTGCTAGTACTACTACTACTACTGATAATAATAGCATCCCAGTGTATTGTGGATACTGGATACTGAGCGCTTGGCTAGTGTGAACTATACATCGCCACTAGAGGGAGCTGAGGTTTGGACCATGTTGTTGTGATGCTTTCAGTTCCATTTTTGGAGGAGGCCTCAGATGAACGCCTCACCGTAGTGATCCCCTCCTTGTCAAATGAACAAATGCTTGATCAAATGATCAAATCCTCCTTCACTCAGGTTCCTCCTTTATTTTAGGAGTTAATTCAATTCATTAAATTATTGTGAATTTACCCTTTCACTTAAACGATCATCATTTTCCTCTCTCTGCTGTTTTCAGATGCCAGAGATCACTGTTGTTGTGTGTAATGGCTGCATGTTCCTCTGCTGTGTCTCAGCTTCCTCTTCCCTCTCTCTCTCTCTCTCACACACACACACCACACACACACACACACACACACACTGTCTCCTACAGTCCTAGAGGGGACATGAGGGGGAGGACAGGAGCAGCTGCATGGAGGCTGACTGGCTGTCAGGCTGACTGGCTAGCTAGTTGAATGTACAGTATGTATGCATGCAGTGATGCAGCGGTAAATAAATGGTGGCTAAAGTAAACCTCCAGTTGGTGGTGAAGCAAATCACCACCAAAATAAACAAAGATCATGATAAAGATCAAACATTACACCAAAGCAATTATTGTTGTTTTTTTTTCCTTCAAAAGACTCTCTAGACTATGGCTAGACTATGACTGTGTGTGTGTTTGAGAGAGAGAGAAAGGGTGAGAGAAAATCAGAGACAGACAGACAGACAGCGAGGGAGAGACAGAAAGTCGCCAGGAGGCAGAGCAGCAGATGTTGGTTGGCTGGACCAGCAAAGAGAGCAGCTGAGTTGTTTTTGAAGACTATTTTTATAGATTCAAAAGCATTTCAGCTTCATAAAACAACACTGGGTTGTCAAGTGATATCGTTCTCATTTTTAGGTCCACTCTACATTTTTAGTTGATTGCATTTCCGCCTCATTAGACAGCTCAGCTGCCTGAGACTTCACTGCATTACAGCCATTTTCACCATTTTATTTTCTGGCAGTCACCCAGAGAGCAGACATTAAGGTTGACAAGGCAGTGAAGAGCACTCCTGATTGGTTTAGTGTTTAGATCATGTAGCTTGTTAGCTAGCTAACCATAGTATCTGGTCAGCTAACCATCACTGTCTTGTTGTTAACACATCTGATTAGCACACTAGCTAACGTAGCTAGTAGAAGCTAGCGTTAGCAGTGGCTAGAGGTAACATCCGAACATTAACATCAGTTGCTTTGCTATATAAGCGTGCTGGGTAGTTAGCTAGCTAACAAAGACAAGACAGTTCCCAGTGTCACACAAACCTACATTTGGAAACAAATGTACTTCATGACACTATTCATTTGTACCTACTGTTACTAGTTGGACCTACAGCCACTACAACCATCTTTTTCAGGTATCTCTCTTTATATAGCTTGGTTGTTTTATATTTAGACAGTATTTTGGAGGTCCAGTTCTCCACTGGACCTACATGATGGCGCCAGACGTGGCTGCTAGGAGATTTGTGACGCAACTACAAAGCCTCTATGAAAAACCATAATATATTGTATTCTTGGGTGACAAGCCCAACTCTGACACCATCTGTCTGTCATCCTGTGCAGGGTGAGAGGGGTTTCCCTGGTCTCACAGGCCAGCCAGGAGTCCCGGGGTTCCCAGGACCTGAGGGGCCCATCGGACCCCGGGGAGAGAAGGTAGGTTGGAGGGCGGGCACTTCACTTTGGGCCCATCGTAGAGAAGTAATTTTGGTGGATAGCCTATTCTACGTAAGGATGAGAGGGTACTTGACTTACAGTTGGAGACAAGGAGGGGTATTCCACTTTGGGATGGGGTACAGAGGATAGGTTGAGGGGTATTCCACTTTGGGATGGGGTACAGAGGATAGGTTGAGGGGTATTCCACTTTGGGATGGGGTACAGAGGATAGGTTGAGGGGTATTCCACTTTGGGTTGATGACTAGAGCAGTTCATTATGTTGTCCTGACTCTCTCTCTCTCTCTCTCTCTCTCTCTCTCTCAGGGTAGTGATGGACCAACAGGACCAGGCGGTCCAAAAGGAATAAGAGTAAGTAGATCACTCATTATTTCAACCTCGTCTTTCCTCACAGTCAGCTTTCTGTTACACTTCACTCGAGAGCCATTTTTGACTCTGCAGCTCTCGACTGAACCCACACTAACATGGTCCAGATCATTTTTGTTAACGTGGCCCCATCTAGAATAAATCCTGTGTGTTACCAACGCGTCACTGTTTAGTTTCATTTGCGCTGGTTTCTTCCTCTTGGTTGAGCTGGGTGAATTTTCCAAAGGTGTTGGGTTGTCATACCCTTGTCTGACCAGCAGATGGCTCCATTTCCCCTCAACTCAAACAGAGTCAGTGAGGCCATTCTGGATTCTGTGTGTTTGACATATTCTACAGCCGCAGCTTTGTATCAATGACTAATTTATTATTTTTCCCACTAATAGGGACCTACTGGATTGCCAGGATTTCCAGGAACGCCAGGAATTCCAGTGAGTTTGCAAGCATCTCAAATCCTACTGAAATAACCACGAGCATTACTTCATTTATGAAACATCATGAATAATCTGATAGCCTGTGAGTGTTGACATATTGGGAACTATCCAAACAGTGTCCTTTACTTCAACATAACCAAGCAGCGTTACTTCCTACCTGTACATTATGTTTGATGTAATTTCCTGTGTTCTTCCTGTTTGCCAGGGGCTGCCAGGGCAGGACGGACCTCCAGGCCCTAGGGGGACGTCGGGTTGCAACGGGACTAAGGTACCCTATGAAGACTTAACTTCCGGAAGAAATGTCCCCCTTTTGGAAAATTAAAGTGATAGTCTGGAAAAATGATAGTAAACGCAACAGTCTTTCGATGAGAAATTACAGTACGATTAGTTTCCAGACATGTACACTGTCAGTCCATAGACCTATGTGCTTACAAGTTGTTTCCAGATGACCTGGTGAAATTGACATTTTTGAGCGACCTGTTTAATGTGTTGTATGCTTGCTCTGGTATCCAGGGTGAGAGGGGCTTCCCAGGAAGTTCAGGCATTCCTGGACTTGAAGGACGGCCGGTGAGTCCCAGTCTTACGTGTCTAATCTACTGTAGGACAGAAAGACATCGGTCATTTTCACCACGATGATCATTCTCCGTTGTGGTTTTGATCTCTTCCTTTAACCCTTTCCATTCTCCTTTTCTCCTTTATAGGGCCCACCTGGTTTTCCAGGACCAAAGGTAAGCACACAGTCCTGCATTTGTTTTTTTTTATTTCGAAGGAGAAAGTGTTTTTAGTCTTATTCTTGGTATTGTGTTGTGACGTATTGCATCGTATTGTGGTCAAATTCAAAGCGCACGTCTAAACCTCACACTTTACAAAATAAGCCCCAACACACTGATTCAAGACCCTGAAGCAGAAAGGAAACATTATTGTTCTTATTACACAGCTTCTTACCAAAGAAAATGAATGATTTGACATGAAAATATTGATTTAAAATGATTTTATTAGAAGCTTAAAACTGGTCCAGCAGTAACCAAGCAGTACTGTCGTTTTGCCACAAGGTGTCACTAGTTAATCTGATTAGAGGTGTGGAGTGATAGGATGAGATGTGAAACCTCCAGACCTCTTCATCGACCAATCACATTTGAGTATTCATCAAAGCCGATAATATTTCTCAGTTCCCCAATGTTCAGCACTGACCTCCAGTCTGTTTCCCTCCTCCGCAGGGAGACCCGGGCGACGTGATCTCCACCAACCGGTTTGGAGAGAAAGGAGCTGTCGGGTTTCCAGGCCTGCCAGGAGTCCCTGTGAGTCCGACAGACAGACAACTTCCTCCCTATATTTCCTCAGTCTACGTCAGGGCTCGACGGATATGGGTTATAGAAGGAGGATATCTTTAAATCTTTATGCACAACAAATACAATTATTGGCTGTTTTCCCCCCAAAATGTTCAGCGTGGAAAAGTCTCTGAAGCAGCATTTAGACCATCATGGAACACTAAAACAAACTCTAAACTCTAAAACTCTAAAAACAAACAAAACACGATAAAACAATTAAATGATTTTGATTGCATGTTGTTTTTCAGAGGGTTTTAATGGAGCTATAGTGAGAGAGGAGCCTCCATCATATCATGTGGACATTGACTGATATTTAAAAGCCCAATATCGCCAAATTGATATATCAATGTAATCCTAATCCACATAGATAAGATCCAAATATTTAGACTTCTGCAATTTTCATAATTATTGCCAAGATTTTGTTGTCGTTTAGACACAAAGCTCAACAGGTCAAATAAAGTTCTTGACTTGAGGTCTGTAGGAAGTGTTGACAAGTGTTGGATAGGCAAGTGACTTGTGTATCTTTTGAGGGGTTCGTCTGCTGGTTTATTGTTTAACATTTGGTCTATGGCATGTGTGTGTGTGTGTGTGTGTGTGTGTTACAGGGCTCTTCAGGACCCCCTGGGTTGGCAGGTCCACTCGGCCCTCCTGGACCCAGAGGCTATGAGGTAGAGATACAACCAAAATATCAAATCACTATATTTTTATTTCTTACCTTCGACGGTGTAATACAACGTTTGTTTGTTTTTTATGATGAATGAAGAAATGAGATTGAAGTTTTGTTTGCATCTCAACTAAGTTGTTTCTGATGTCGTCCTCCAGGGTCGTCCAGGTCCCCCCGGGCCTCCAGGACCTAAGGTGAGATTAGACACTGATGAGTATCACGTTTTATTGTCAATTTACTAAAGTAAAGTACTGAAGTATAATATATATATAATCATTTGCTTTTGAATTGATATTGTTTTTGTTGTTATTTCATTACATTTTAAAAAGTTAACAGATAATGTGAAAACACGTTCTAACTTCTGTCTGCCTTTTCTTTGTGCATCCGTCTTTTATTTCTTAGCCTGTTAACCATGAAATGTTAAAAACTGAACTAGTTGTGGGATTAATTAAATGACCCAACGTCTCTCACCTTCCTCCTCCAGGGAAACATGGGATTGAACTTCCAAGGACCCAAAGGAGAGAAGGTACGGTAGCATCAATGATACGTTCGACTGCCATCACCTGCAATCTGCAACATTCTAGTGCTAGAATATGAGAGCAAGAGGGATTGACTCTCTGTCTCTCTCATCCCTTCCTTTTTCCTGTGTGTGAATACAGGGTGAACCGGGTTTGCCAGGACCTCCCGGGCCTCCAGGACAGGTCGGGGAACAGAAGAAGCAGACGGAGGCTGAGATCCAGAGAGGCGACAAGGTAATATCAGTGTCCTGGAGCTGAAAGAGTCGTCAATCTCAGGGTTTTTTAGGGAGTGTTCATGCTGAGCATGTTCGGAGTGGTTTATCTGAACTTTGGAGCGTTTACTCCTTTAGTTCGGTTCGTTTAGCCAGCTGAGAACAACGCCATTTGAACTGGGGTACCAAATAACTATGAACATGAACACCAGAGAAGAGCAGACAAGTCCATCATGGTAGATCAAGTTACAGATTGGTTTTAACAAGCACAAAACAAAAAAAATCTATTATATTTTCAGAAAAGCAGTAATTCATGCTTCTTTTTCTGACACTTTGTTCACATTACTCACATCACTTTGATACCACTAACCACCACTGCACGGCATCCCTTCCTCCAAACTCCAAGGTGCTGTGTTCAAGTCTTACCACCAGATGGCAGCACTGAGACATTTAAACTGATCAAGGCTGCAACTTTCACATTGGCCACCGGATGGCAGCAGAGTTTATACTGAGGGGGGGCACTGAGTTGAGCATATTCACATAGAATTGTAAGCTATGACACCAAACATGATGATTTTATGATTTTTATATGAATGATTTGTTTTTCACAATTTCCCAGGGTATTATGTTTTTACACAAAAGATTACAAATGCATATGAAAAGTGAAAAGCAGGAATAAATGATCTGGCTGAAACCCTCCGTTGTTTAATTTGAAATAAAACATTAATTTATTTGTTTGTGTGTTTGCCTCGTAGGGTGAGCCAGGTCTTCCGGGCCCTCAAGGCGATCCAGGTCTTCCAGGACCTCCTGTAAGTACCTCTTACCATCTATAATAGTAATAATGTGATAAATAGTTCATTGATCCCTGTAGGGAAAGTCTCTTTTCTCTTTTTTAGAATAATGTCAGACATATTAAATCTAAAAAAAATGAAATGTATAATAATATATAATTCTTAATAGTATAGTAGTTTAGTATCAATGCAGCGCTGCTTATCTGTGTTGTGTTGGGTTCGCAGGGTCCCTCGGGTGGCCCGAAAGGAAACAAAGGAGAGTCTGGAGAGCCAGGCAAACGGGTGAGTTCACACATAAACAGTACAGTCATTTAGCAGACGCTTTTATCCAAAGCGACTTACAAGTTACAGTTTTTACACTACGTGGGGATTGAACCCACGACCAACTGAGCTGTCCGGGCCATCGTACATGTATATATATATACACACACACACACACACACACACACACACACGAGTGGGCAGGACACTAACGCCACTTCTTTTCTCTTTACAGGGCAAACCAGGCAAAGATGGCGACCCCGGTCCTTCAGGCTTCCCTGTGAGTTCTGACCTAACTAGAGTTCATAATACTGTTTAATTTAGTGATAAAATGATGCTTATTCCCTTTTTCTGCACTTTCTTATTTTTTCTTTCTTTCTTCCTTTCAGGGAATCAAAGGAGAGCCAGGCAGCCCAGGTCCTGCGGGCAGGGACGGAGATAGGGTAAGTTTTTCTCTTTATTTTTCAACATTTTAACATTTTTAAACTTGTTTTAAAGTCATAGATTCATGGATTCTTTCCCATCTCTCTTTCTCTCTCTCTCAGGGAGATAAAGGTGACCGTGGATACCCAGGCCCACCAGGAGTGGTGTGTATTGTGCATTTATCTCATATTATATATATAATCATATTCTGGACAGGGAAAGTGAATGAGGAAATACTACCCATGTGCCCTTAAGCAAGGCACTTGACCTACAACTGCTAAGTGGCCAGTAGTGGAAGACTGTGGTTGTACTGGGCAGCCCACCCCGGGTTAATGTGTGTAAATCCCTGGATAATTAAAGGTTGAATTAAAAAAATAAGAGCATAAATTGTTCCTAATCGAAAATCGGCATTAATTCCATGACTCATGTAGGGTTTTCTTTTCTATGTTTCTCTTTCTACCCAAACTCACAAGCAAAGTCTCAGCAGAGTACACACCTCTGACCACTAGGTGGTGACATTTCCTTTTTTTTTTTTGTCCAACCAGGTGATAGGCGGGCCGACGCCAAGTCGGATCGGGTCTAAAGGCGAGCCTGGTTTCCCCGGATCACCTGGACGCAAGGGAGAGACAGGACAACCAGGTCAGTACAGAAGTTATACTTATATTTAGTTATACAAATATTTCTCAGAGGCAGAAATAACCTCATTGGTTGAGATAAACCTCAGTGGGCGGAGCCAAAGAACCACAGTTTGTCAGAGCACAGAGTGACAAAGAAAGAACTCAGATCAAAATATCAATAAAAATAAATGACAATGACCTTGAAAATGATCTTGAAAGGTAGCGATAGGCTAGTATGGCTAATGTCTTAATGTTAGCTAGCTCCTCTCTTACCTCGCTTCAGAACTTCTATGGCTCCGCCCACTGAGATTTAACTCAACCAATGACATAATTTTGTGCTCCGTCACATATTCAATCACATTACAAATACAAATTACAAATGTTCAATACAGGTAAAAGGATTTGAATTAATAACTTGAACTTGATTGAAGGTTTTCCACTTTTTGTTTTTCCAGTTTTTTCAACTAATGAACTTTGACCTCTTGTCTTCTTCAGGTTTATCAGGACCTCCAGGACAGCCAGGAGTCCCAGGTTGGTGCACACACACCTATTGCAACCATCTTTCCCTCCGTCCCTCCTCATTCATCCATCCCTCCCATTTTCCTTTTACTTCCCTCCCAACCATCGGTCCATCCTTTTATCCCTACCTTTCTCCCCTCCCACTCCCTCACCCTCTTTTGATCATCCATCTATCCATCCATTCTTTTCCACTTTCTCCCCTTTGCCCTCTCTTCCTCCTTCCTCCCTCCATCCCTATCTCCTTCACTCTCTCCATCCCTCCTTACTTTCCTCCCTCTCTTCCTGTCTCTCTCCAGGTCTGGGTGGTGGCGGTCTGCCCGGCGCTCCAGGCTTCCCAGGAGAGAGAGGTCAGAAGGGAATGGAAGGCCCTCCAGGAGTCTCCCTGCCGGGTCCCCCAGGACGCAGTGGTGGTCCTGGGGCTCAGGGTCCACCAGGCCCCCCTGGACCTCCAGGCTTGTCCACTGGAGGGGGCAGCTGTATTGCCGGAGACCCTGGACGGCCCGGCCTGCAGGGAGAGAGAGGTTACCAAGGAGAGACGGGCCAGAAAGGTGAGATTCATTCAGTAACATTCTCAGTAAAAGTGAACAGTGTGATCAGGTAGATTTGTCTCCAAATGTAGGTTACTGTGACTCAGTCAACTGTCTTGTCTTCAGCCCTAGTCTCTACTCCAAAACACTCTGAGTTGGAGCTGGAGAAGAGTCAGCTCAGTGAACCTGAACAAACTGGTAGCTAGCTAACTAGCCAGCAGGCTAGTTTAGTTACTGCTAACATGGGACTACTAGCCACTGCTAATGCTAGCTTCTTCTAGCTACGTTAGCTAGTGTGCTAATCAGATGTGTTAACAACAAGACAGTGATGGTTAGCTAGCCAACAAGCTACATTATCCAAATCAATCATATGGATCAGTGATGAAATGATCAGTTCCCAGTTAAAGTATTTTCTCAGGGAATACAAAACAAAGTTGCCAACAATGAATTCGTTATTTCTAAATGTCTTTTGCAGAATGACAATCTAAAAGTAAATGCTGAACTCTTTATGTAACCACGACAGTTTTCTATTTGGGGTGGAAAGGCATCTGACGCAGCATTTAGACCATGTGAATTTAACATGCTCTATTGAAAACAATAGAAGTTACTATTCCTTCAGACAGGGCAGCAGGTGGGTTCTAATTCGGTGTTGTCCACTCTGTTTATTCAGCGTACTGATGTCCATGATCTGATGTTGTTTCAGGCGAAAAAGGTGACACCTGTGTGAACTGCATTGGCGGTTCCAGTCCCATCCCTGGACCCCCGGGACCTCCTGGAGCCCCCGGATTTCCCGGTAACACCTCCTAAACTTTCTACTCAACAGATTCAGAACTACAGAAACTAACGGTTCCATCTTTGGTTTTCAACTGATCTAGAGTGACTTAGATTAAGGACACTTCAGCATAACACATGGCTGTTGATGGACACGTTGGCAGTTGCAGGGAATAAGAGAATAGAATAGAATAGAATAGATTAGACCTTCATTAGAACTTAAGCAGGCACAGTACACATAGTGCTCATTCAAATTAGACAACAGGTCATCTGTTAGTTGAATTAGACAACAGGTCATCTGTTAGTTGAATTAGACAACAGGTCATCTGTTAGTTGAATTAGACAGCAGGTCATCTGTTAGTTGAATTAGACAACAGGTCATCTAGGTCAACAGGTCATATGTTTCCTAAACAGCTGAAGTCCCTATTCAGCGGTCAAGTTACAGTATGAAGTTACATAAAGTTTACATTAAGTATCATTATGTAATGCCTCCTCTCCTCTCCTCTCCTCTCCTCTATTAGGAGGTCCTGGCGGCCAAGGTATCAAAGGAGACAGAGGATTCCCAGGAGGACCCGGTGCTTCCGGCCCCCCTGTGAGTACTTCCTGCTTTTACTTCCTATTTCCTTCTCAAACAGGATGCAGTATAATCCTGGAACAGATATCCGAGAGCAGGAAACCACTATTAACTAAACTACTCTATTCCTTTATTCCTCTTTTTCCTTTCCTTTCCCTCTCCCCCATTTTTTCCCCATCCTCCATCCCAAACCTCTCA
>OOFE01034650.1:8264-18887 GCA_900323365.1 Monocentris japonica | reverse complement strand
TCCCCCGCTCATGTACACACATGGTTTATTATCTCTCCTTCACCTGGGGAGATGTGGTGCGACGGTCATACGTGTTCTGCAGCTCAATAGGCAGCAAGTGTTGGAGTAGTCATACTCTTTATCACTGGTTAATAAAACTCAGTGCACAGTGATCAACCTCTCTCAGTTCATGAAGCTTTTCCATTTGCTGTTCTAAACACCCGGTGTCAGGCAGGTCTTTCCTGGGAGAAATCCTCTGGAGACAGGAAATGATGGGTTTTACGTTTCAACAGAAGAAGAACTGGGTAGTTAGCATGAGCAGCGATAGCCACCGTGGCTGAACAGACAAAGAAAAGAGCGCCACCTACAGGAACTCAAACTCCATCAACAGAAAATCCGAGGAGAAAGACGTCACAGTACTGGACACACTGTTTGATTGACAGGTGATCTCTGGGAAGAGCAGTGAGGAACACCACAGCAAAGAGCGGTTAGCACTAAAGATGGAGACTAAATGAAAGAAGTATTAATCTCTCAGATTACCACTTAAAATCCTCTTTTTTGTAACTGTCCATCAAATTCTCCTTGAAATGTTTCTCTTCCATTTCTAAAATGTCAGATGACTTTGTGGTTTTCCAGGTAGTGACGGCGGCCCCCCAGAAGTTCAAGATCGATATTCTGCCAGTTGACGATGGCACGCCACGCATCGTCACCAACCTGGGACTGCAGTGGTTGGAGTACATGGACAATAAGGTGCGTGTCTTCTACTTTCAGCTCCTAATTGAGTTTATGACCAAAGGGTCGCTGGTGCAAATCCTGGCTGGGAAAATGAGGGTGATGGAGACACACTCTGAATCATAACTGAATAAGTGGGAGGCAGGGTGTCGCTGAAAAAGGGCCTTATATGCTCAGCAAACTCCCTGAGTCAATAAAGTTTTTTTTTAAAATACTGTAGGAGAGTGTCTGGGAAACATGACTGTGCCAACTCCATGTTAATGTTCTCAGACTGATTGTACAGCAGCAACATTTTAAATGTGCCTGTGTGATCGACTCCAGTGTAAAGAGAAGCTCACCATGCATAACTGACTTGCTCCCCCCACTGGTTTGAACAGCTCAACACAATACACTCCAAATACCACTTCATTTATCCTGCTTCCATCCTGTGTTAGCACTGCAGGTAATTCATTCTTGAGTGTCGATTTTGCCAAACAATTCCTCAGCTCTGCAAGTTAACTTAACTTAACTTAAAGTCCACCTGAAAGGCTTAAAGTCTTAGTTAACATGTTGTAGCAAACATGGATTCTCCTCATTCACCCTTTTAAAACAGACAAAAGTAGAAGTTCCTGAATCACACTTATTCACACTTGTGCATCACACACATATTCACAACTGGGAGCTGCCCAGTGCAACCAGTCTTCTACTATTGACCACTGAGAAACTAAATTGTGGAGTTCCTTTCACCTCAGCAGTAGCTGTTGAGGATGGAGAGACCGTTTCTCACTCACCTTCCCTCAGGCTCTAGATCAGATCTGACATTAAAACCATAATCTTTTGGGTAAATGCATCTGTGGTGTAGATGGTCTGAGTCATCTCTGTGGTTAAATGTCCCCCAGGCCACCAACCTGATCACTAAGAAGGAGCTGCTGACCATGGACCCTGACACAGATGACGGACAGCTGGCGTACGAAGTCACCACCGAACCAAAGCTTGGCTTCCTGGAGAGCAAGCTCAAACCTGGCAAACCCATCACCACATTCACACAAGGTACAGCTCAGTGGAGTGGAGTGGAAGGAGGGAAGCAAGGAAGGAAAGCAGCAGGAAGGGAGGGAGGAAGGGTTAATAAAGTCAAAGTTCATCATTTTCACGTAGGTTTCCTTTCAGAGCAACTGGAATTACTGCCTGTGTAGTGGAGTGTTGTGTTTTCAGCATCTTGCTCCTATTTCTGTTCTGCTGAGCGGGCTTTAATGGAGCCAGCAGCGTCTTCCCTTTACAATAGCTGATGGTTGTTTAATATACTTGTCTTTTCCTTTTATTTTACATTACGATGCAACTTTATTGAGAAAAGAGCTGTGCAAATAAATGTATGTCAGCTTTTATTATTCTTGCTCGGTCTCCAGTGGTATGGCTTCAAAACATTAGTGTTCTCAGCTTTTCATGAGCATTGTGAGAATTTTCATTTTTTCTTCTTGCCACTAGCGGGGCTTGTTCACTTTCCCCTGCCCAGATTTTCCAAGCTGGTTTGGAATTTGAACCAGCAACCGTTTAATTCCAAGCCTGCTTATCTCACCTCCAGGCCACGGCCAAGGGTCGAGGTCAGAATGCTCCTCTAACGTTGATCTGTTGAGTGGATAGTAACTCAAAACAGTCAGTGTGAAGTATTTTAGAGTTGGTACATACTTCAGCAGGATGGATGCTTACTGGTAACGGGGCTTGTAACCAGGTCCTCCCATCAAAGGTGGTCTACCTCCTCACTACACCTCCACCATGACATGGTTTTTATCATGTCAAAAACATGATAATGAATTTTAAGATGGTATTTTCCTGCCTTCCTCCCAATGTATGCTGGGATACGCTGCAGCTCACTGTGACCCTGAAAAGGATTAAGCAGGTTGAAATAATGAATGAGTGGATTTTTTCACATTTCTTAAATCATCTCGGTTGAGAAACGCTGCACTAGCATGAACTCTGACGTCGTTCCTCTGCTCCCCAGCCGATATCAACCTGGGTCTGATTCGCTACGTGCTGCACCAGGAGAACATCCAAGAGACTATGGACAACTTCAAGTTCCTGGTCAAGGACAGCAAGCCCAATGTGGTCAGCGACAACGTCTTCCACATCCAGTGGTCCCTCATCAGCTTTGAGCACAAAAGGTAGCCGACATGCTGAGCCTTGGATACTTCTGCCATGGGTTGCTAGTTTCTGTCACATGGTTGCTTCCTTGTTTTCAGCTGCTCTTTTCACAGCAGTCGCTAGATTAATATAGTTGAGACAGTAAACAACCTGTTGAATTGAGTCAAAGTAACTCTGGTTTGGAGTTGAACTGATTTTTTCTGGCTCCACAGCTACAATGTGAGTGAGAAGGCTGGCACGGTAGCGGTGACGGTGAAGCGAACGGGTAACCTCAACCAGTATGCCATCGTGCTCTGCCGCACTGAACAAGGCACCGCCACCTCCACCTCCAGCGTGGGTTCCCGGCCGGGCCAGCAGGACTATGTGGAGTATGCTGGGCAGGTAATTAGTATTATTATTATTGTTGTTGTTGTTGTTGAAGTTGTTGTAAGTTCTAAAGTGCTATACTTCATACTAAACTATCCCCAGCTCTCCTTCCCCCTTGCTTTGTACTGGCCTCCTACAAACATCAGTCATTCTAGTTGAGGCAAACTAATCGGAAAATAATTACATTTATTATTCACTTGTCCTCCTCCTTATGTTCCTTGTGCAATTATGTTTGTACTATCTCAAGCTGTTGTTTTACTCTAACATTGCTATTATAC
Organism: Monocentris japonica; assembly: GCA_900323365.1. NCBI lineage: Eukaryota > Metazoa > Chordata > Actinopteri > Trachichthyiformes > Monocentridae > Monocentris > Monocentris japonica. The sequence continues at coordinate 15,417 of OOFE01034650.1, read as the reverse complement.
ATAATAAAATTGTTTGCAAGAATGTCAGGTGATTATCAAATCCAAGAATGGCAAGTTGATACTTATGTTCTTCCAAAGTTGTCTTGGAGAGAACAAAGTTCTCAAGAACGTGAGCACAGAGAAGCATCTTTACAGTTAGAGGTGGGCTGCGTGCTTGACGTTACACAGCCAATTAAGGCGCACCCATCGGTTTCAACCGGCTCTGGACTATAGACTACAGCACTATTTGGATGTGCTGCTTCATTCTCGCAATGAATCTTGGGGTTTCTCATTTGGTCTCGTCAAGTCACTATCTGATGCATCATCGCAAGTAAACATCTTTATCTGTCCTCCGTCCTCGGAGTTCTTTTGATTTGGAGTCATACTTCATCAATTAGATATTACATGGTGGACACAAGAACGTACAAGAATGCATACTGAAAAAGACCCACTGTTTCCTCCTTTTCCAGGTGCAGTTTGATGAGCGTGAGGACACCAAGGTGTGCACCATCGTCATTAACGACGACAAGGTGTTTGAGGGAACTGAGACCTTCCATGTGGAGCTGAGCATGCCTGTTTATGCCCTGCTGGGCAGCGCCACCCGCGCCATCGTCAACATCAATGACACAGAGGATGAACCAACCCTGCAATTTGACAAGAAGACCTACCATGTCAATGAGAGCACCGGCTTCTTCCACGCCCCCATTGAGAGGAAAGGTACAAACTAGGGGTTCATCGGGGGTTCTTCTAAGAGGGCCAATGAAAATAGATGCCTTGTTTGTTTGAGTATGAACTACTCCAAAGCTCCATTTCAGCCAGGAATACTTGTGCCACTTGCCAACAAATGGCAATACAGTCATATTTGCGTTAAAGGCTCTTTTTAGGGGTCCTCTCTGGAAAATTTTAAGCCAGCACGTTAAAGATATAGCAAAGAGTACAGACAAACCCACAAATATCCTTGTATGCCCCCTGCATAAATCTAAGGAAACATGCTGAAGATTTGGCAGGGAGTGCAATGAATAAAATCAAAACAACAGAAACACACAGCCAACACAACTCCTATTCTACCCTTAGGCGTAAAGATCAATGTCTAGCAGCTAGCCTGTTGCGCTGCCTTTGGATGCATGCTGTTCTCCTCACGTCTGAAAGTAGGATTTCTAGAGCAACGCAAAGCTCCATTTTTAGAAACGTAGTCAGGAGGGGTACGAAGAGCAGCAGTAGAAAGCTGTCAGTTCTCTAAGCTGTGATCTTTGACACTTCCCTGTTTTCTCCTCCTCTGCATCTCCATCGAAGGCGACTCCTCCAGCACGGTATCAGCTCTCTGCTACACTGTGGCCAAGTCGGCTCAGGGCAGCAGCCTCCACGCCCTGGAGTCCGGCTCCGACTACAAGAGCCGTGGCATGACCGTCGACAACCGAGTCATCTTCGGCCCTGGCGTCAGCATGTCCACTTGTGATGTCAAGCTCATCGATGACAGCGAGTATGAGCTGTCGGAAGAGTTTGAACTGGTACTGTCAGACGCCTCGGATAACGCCCGCATGGGGGACGTGATGGTGGCCAAGGTTATCATCGATGGGCCAAATGATGCATCGACAGTTTCTCTCGGGAATGCCACCTTTACTTTCAGTGAAGATGCCGGTACGACCTGTTTTTTACATCAACCTACAGAAACGGTCATTGTATACTTCCCACTTTATACTTGTTGACTTATTTCTGCACTTTTACTTTTTAAGTTTCACTCTCTTTTCAGCTGTCAGAAGTTAATTCTACTGTATAAGATAGAGTAAAGATGATCTCAGTGGGAAAATTGGGCAGGTTCAAGCAAGAATTGTCTTAGGAAGGGGAAGTTCTACAATGGCTGCATCTGTACTATGAAATCCTGATACTTTTCAAACCTGTATCTTGAATCATGACTTCCACAACCCAGGCACAATTGAAATACCAGTACTGCGTCACGGCAGCGACCTGTCCTCGGTGACCTCTGTGTGGTGTGCCACCCGGCCCTCAGACCCCCCCTCGGCCAGCCCGGGGGTCGACTACATCCCCAGCTCCAAGAAGGTGGAGTTCAAACCTGGCAAAACTGAGGAGGTAAGGAGGGAGTTTCTGCAGCATACACTTGTCATTTCAAGGCTATGGTTTAGATCAACTCATTTACACAGATAAATGTTCAAGGAGGTCTTCCATGGGTATCACGCCTGCCCGGTGCTCTTTGGCTGTTAGGGTTGGAATTGAACGTCAAAGGAAGGATGCCAAGCCCCTTTAACTTGCAGATAAAACATGGACACTTTTATATGCAAATGCAAGTGCAAAGTGACACCCTGAGGAAGGCGTGCTGGGACTGCAACACAGTTGTTGTTTGCCTCAAGAAATAGCTGTTTTATCTGTCAGTCATATTCATTTGGCATCCTTTTTTTGAACTGAATGATGAAGCGTGTATAAAGGTATATTATGTAACACACCCCACACCCTACCCAAAGACGAATGATGAATCTAAATAAAAATAAAGACAGAACTTGAATGATGTTGAATAATTCAACTTGAATAACCTGAATTATTCAATCTGAATGTTGAAGAGGAAGTAAGTGACTACTATGGCTATTCCTCAGCTAGCAGCAGCCCAGGGATTTAGCGTAGTGCTAGCCAATGTCCTCTTTTCAATTGCAATGCCAATGTTTAGCCTGTTGTTTTTGAGCTTCTTCTATCACAGCAAACGTCCTTATGACTGGCGACTGGCGACACTACTGAGCTGAGTACAGGGGACAACAACAAGCCAAATGGGGAATGAATTAGAAGTTCATCCTTCCACCATACCTTAAGACTTACTGAGAAGATTGCAGATCAATTAAAGTGAAAGTCTTTCATAGGATACCTTTAACATTGCTAATGTTCTTGCTGTTCCAGACATGCAGTCTGACCATCATGGATGACATCCAGAACCCGGCCATTGAGGGATCTGAGTCCTTTGTGGTCTTCCTGAGTTCGCCCCAGGGCGCCGTCCTCCAGGAGCCCTATGAGGCCAACGTTGTCATCACTGACACCTTCCAGGACAGTATGTATACAGTTTGAAAAACTTAATTGATGGCATCTCTGCTTTGTTAGACAGTAAACAGAGGAGATTGGCAGAAAAGATTGGAGGTCATCAACTTAAACAAATAACTTTTGAAGTCCACTTACGCCTGTCACCAGTACATTAACAACCTTTTTTACTACTTGGAGAATAAGCTTACAAACCTCCAGTAGCATCACTGGAAATCTTATCGTCATGTGAATCTACTATATTTGTCATAAAATAATGGTATCTTAATTATATTTTTAGAACATACATCTGCAGCTGTACTCGCAACTTATTTTCCCATTACCCCCCCTCTCTCTCAGTTCCCAGCATGCAGTTTGAGAAGAGTGCTTACATCGTGAAGGAGAAGGATAGCGTCCTTCACATCCCCATCATCCGTTCAGGTGACCTGTCCTTCAAGTCCTCGGTGCGCTGTTTCACCCGCACCATGTCGGCCATGGTGATGGATGACTTTGAGGAGAGAAGGAACGCAGACGAGTCACGCATCACCTTCCTCAAGGGAGAGAAGGTGGGATTTACTGAGGGTTTATTAAAACGTTTTCTGTTTCTATCGTCCTTGTGAGATGTGTTGTTTATATGGCTCTAAACATTTTCTGGTTTTCAATCTATTTATTTTCCACAAGCTAAAAACTGACAAAGGAGAGAAGAAATCTGACCTGTGTGGGTAAGACATATAAACCAAGGGGCTAATTAAAACATCTCACCTCAGAAGGAAAACAGAGTCACAGGTGAATTGGGCACAGAAACCAAATGTAATTAAAATTCAACATGCAGAAGAGAATAGTGCAAAGGCATAACTCAAAGACAATAAGTAAAGGGAATAGAAGTGTGAGTGACCTGTACATCTTCACATCTTCTGTTTTTAGATTATTTTTATGGTATTTCAGCTGTTTCAATGGTTCTCAACCTTTCATGTCATGCATAAAGTCATTATTTCACAAGAAAAACCCTTCCAAAATCATCTTGCGGGCCCTTGGGGGACTGCTGACCCCAATGTTCTGAACCACTGCTTTATTTCATACAGCAGAGTACAAGGAATATATTTTTTTCTCACTCACTGTCGATGCTCAAAACTCGATGCTCTCTTTGTATTTTTGTCTACACATTAAAACTTTCTGTTTCTTTGCGTCCCAGGTGAAGAACTGCACGGTCCACATCAATGACGACTCTGTTTTCGAGCCCGAAGAGGAGTTCCAGGTGCATCTCGGGACGCCGCAAGGTGACCACTGGAGTGGCGCCATGGTGGGTGCTAGCGACATTGTCACCATCACCATCACCAATGATGAAGACGGTAAGCCGACTCACTGTAGTTTCCTCTAAGCTATCAGCACTTTCATCGGTATTCAAAAACTCATATCGGTTGAACCCTGATGTTGAGTCTTGATGCCATTTGGTTTGTCATCTTGATTTTTTTTTTTTTTCTCCCTTGTTTTCTGAGACGTTTTTAGAAGCCACTGGGTTTTCTTTATCTTTGGGTAGATTGTGTTTCTTCTCTCCTTTTCACTTTTTTATGGCTTTATCGAAACCTAAACCTGAACCATTAGAGTACAGCACGGTGACCGGCACTGTATTTATCTCCTTTCTCCCCAGCTCCCACCATAGAGTTTGAGCAGGCGTCCTACCAGGTCAGAGAGCCCCCTGGTCCAGACGGTGTTGAAGTTCTCAACATCAAGGTAATCCGCCGAGGGGATCTGGACCGGACCTCCAAGATCCGCTGCAGCACCCGGGACGGATCGGCCCAGTCTGGAGTTGATTACAACCCCAAGAGCCGCGTGCTGAAATACACCCCTGGTGAGTGGAAAATCCTCATACGCCTAATTCAGAAAAATAGCTTACTGGAAGTCACCTTGAAGATTTGTGAAACAGCAGATTATCCCTTGTAAGATGTTTTCGCATTGGCAAAGCCCTCAGAAGTTGTAAATCTAATGCTAGTGTTATAAGGTGGTAGTGTTCTGCCAATACACAGGATCTGATATACATCCTTTCTGCTACAGACAACGATGAAGGCTTATGTTGAGTGTGGTAATATCACTGAGGTTATCAGAATAACCCTAAAATATGACTCACCATCTCTGTCTGCTCCTCAGGGATGGACCACATCCTGTTCAAAGTGGAGATTCTGTCCAACGAGGACAGGGAGTGGCACGAGTCCTTCTCATTGGTCCTCGGCCCCGACGACCCCGTGGAGGCAGTGCTCGGGGAGATCACTACGGCAACAGTGACCATTCTGGACCAGGAGGCTGCAGGCAGTCTCATCCTCCCTTCCCCGCCTATTGTAAGGAAACATCATTAGGGCATAGCACTGAACTCTTTTTCTCTTCTTATTTTCAATTGAACAGATATGCTGTTTCCTGTTTCCAACACTGCTAAGAGCTTAACATGTTTCAGCACTCATGGCGTCAATTGCTAGGACTTAGAAACATTTCAGCTTCTAACAACAGAGCGCCTCGCTTAAATAGGTTTTACTAATCTCAAAGCAACAGCAGGAGCCACAACCAGAGTTTACCTCAGGCTACGTCTCCACTGAGAACCTCTTATAGCCAATAAAAAGATGCCTAAGGTTTCTGTCTGTACAGAGCTACCTGATCTCCACTGACAGTTAGATTCTGTTCAATTGCCATTAATATTACATGTCATTTGGTCACCTTACCATCAGTGGGAATCAAATCCATGCTCTATGCATTGAGCTGTAGCATTCAGAGATAAAAACAGTAAAAACCACAGTACAAACATCACCCTTCCTCCATACATTGCCTTCTCCCTAGCTAACTTCACCCCCTTCTCTCCTCTCCATCCCTTCCTCCATCCTCTCCAGGTGGTCTCACTCTCTGACTACGACCATACCCAGGAGGTGACCAAGGAGGGCAGTAAGAAGATGCCCTCCCCAGGTTACCCCCTGGTGTGTGTCACCCCCTGTGACCCCCACTACCCCAAGTACTCTGTGATGAAGGAGCACTGTGAGGAGGCCGGCATCAACCAGACCCAGGTCCACTTCTCCTGGGAGGTTGCGGCGCCTACCGACTCCAGTGGCGCCCGATCCCCCTTTGAGACGGTCACAGATAACACCCCATATACCAGCGTTAACCATATGGTGAGTTGGGATCACTGATATACTTAAAGATGGAGCCTGAGGCAATTTCTGTCATTCTTTTGTTGCCATCTTGGTGACATTTTTGGGTATGTGAGGCTTTTGCCTGTAGTCGACTCCACCAATCAGAAGTAACCCAGCAAGCATTTAGCGGACGGTGAAGTTCAACGTCGACCCAATGAGGCCATAATTTTCACAACATGATATTATGGCATGGTAAAATTTCATTTTAAAACAGCTTTGGAAACGGTTTTGAACTAATATCAGAATGATATTTAGGTCCTGCTTTCCCAAAGCGATGCAGGACAGACAACGGGCTTCATCTCTGTATTCACATTTTCAACGTTGGTGCATCAGCATCTATTCAATGTCTAAGTGTTTGCTGGGAATGCAGCACTAGCATCAAGCCTGTCGTCAGCTCCACCAATCAGAAATATTGTTTTAACACAAGAGTCCCGGCTGAGCTGCCTTGGACCAAGATAGTGACCCACCAGCAAAACTGGTGAATTATGGTGTACTGCCTGATTTTCAACAATAAGACTATTTAATTGAAACATAAAACGCCAAATAAGATCAAATCTATATATTTTAGCCATTTAAAAAAATACAGCTAACTCACTAATGTTTTGCGATAAGTGGCATTAGTTTTTACATTAGTGTGTGATGGGTCTGGCCACAACTGCTCCATAAAAGCTGGGCTTCAAAGACCCCCCCCCCCTGCCTGGCCTCCTGGTCGGGGTTAGGAGAGGTAAATCATGATGGGTGATTGGATTTGCCTGGGAGGGCGTGTGAGGGAGAGGAGAGAAAGGAGATTAGATGAAGCAGTTACTTACCAAAAATGGTATTTTCAGCTTTCTCCGAGCAGCGACACAAAGACAGAGGGACATTGTGTGTGTGTGTGTGTGTGTGTGTGTGTGTGTGTGTTCCTGCAAGTGGAGGATGTGGAGGTGGTGTGTATGTGTGGGTGCTGTATGTGGTGGTGGTACTAGTGGTGGTGGGGGTTATCAGAAGTC
>OOFE01034647.1:4055-14776 GCA_900323365.1 Monocentris japonica | reverse complement strand
AAGCAACATCAGCACAAGAACTGTGCGTCAGGAGCTTCATGAAATGGGTTTCCATGGCTGAGCAACTGCACACAAGCCTCACATCACCATGTGCAATGCCAAGCGTCGGCTGGAGTGGTGTCAAGCACGCCGCAACTGACTCTGGAGCAGTGGAAATGTGTTCTTTGGAATGATGAATCACGCTTCACTATCTGGCAGTCTGATGGACGAATCTGGGTTTGGTGGATGCCAGGAGAACGCTACCTATGGGAATGCATAGTGCCTACTGTGAAGTTTTGTGCTCCTGTGCACAAAGCGAAGTCCATAAAGACATGGTTAGACGAGTTTGGTGTGGAGGAACTCGATTGGCCTGCACAGAGCCCTGACCTCAACCCCACTGAACACCTTTGGGAGGAATTAGAACGCCGATTGCGAGCCAGGCCTTCTCGTCCAACATCACTGCCTGACCTCACAAATGCTCTTTTGGCTGAATGGGCACAAATTCCCACAGCCACAAAGGGGGGTCCAACTCCATATGAATGTCCATGGTTTTAGAATGGGATGTCCAGCAAGCTCATATAGGAGTGATGGTCAGGTGTCCACTGACTTATGGCCATATAGTGTATTATTTCCTGAGGTCAGTGGCTGCAAACCACAGCAAGCCACAGAACCCAGTGGCTTAAAGACTGACGTCTTTAAGGGAACTGACCACAAATGGATCTGTAAATATATCTTTACTGCATACTCTGGACTTGCTGTACCTTGAGGTGCTGATGTGCTTGGCGATTTGGGTAATGACACCGAGAAGAAAATGCAAACGTAGCCCAAAAACTAATTCACTGTTGTTGTTTTGTGTTTACTCCTAAATGATGGGATGAGAGAAGGGGAAGCTTTGCCCAGGGATGGATTTCACTTACTTCAAAATATCTTATTGCCTTGATAAATGCTACTGTAGGTTTGTTGCCCTGGCATGTTTCTGCAGAAGTTGCTGAAAGTATAATGGCCATTATTAGTCAGAATGACTAACTCTAGATGTCTCTTCTTTCTAGGGAACAATGAAGATGCTGGTGCCTCTGGCAATCCTTCAGCTATTCCTGGCTCCAGCACTTACGGTAAACTCCCAGCGGATCTAAATGCATGTGCACTGACAATCTCATTCTTATTGTTGTGTTTCCTGTTGTGAGATGTAGCTCTCTCTTTTAAAGCAGCACAGTATATTTCAGTTTTAATCTATATATTATGTTTACCTACAAATGGCAACTCATTGTGCGGTATGGCACGTGGCCGGTAGGATAAAACAGTGAACTGGTGTTTTGTGTCCAGGTGCCCAGTGGGGACTACTGGGAGTCATGGAGTCCTTATGGAGAATGCAGCCGTAGCTGTGGCAGCGGTGTGACCATGAGAACGAGACGCTGCATCACTCAGAGGTATGTCAATGTGCATGTATGAACACACATGGAAACCTACATGTGCAGCCACGTGCATGTGGACACATAGACAGCGTTTCTTTGATAAATAAAGCTTATTGTGAGGTCTTGAATACACAAACACACCCACGCACTTTTTTCTTGAAGAATAAAACCAGTTGCCAGGTTCATGAGTGCATATTGTATCTTTGCCCATTGACAAAAGAATGCCTTGAAGTTAAGAGGATGTGGGCTTTCCTTCCATCCAGATCAGACCACAGGGAGGGGCTCTTTAACATTAAAAGGACTCTTCTATGTTGGGTGTTGCCTGTTGTGCCGCTGAAGGGGATTGGGTGGGGAGGGAACATTTGGAAAGGTTAAAAAAAAAAACTCACTCAAAAAAAATCAAGCATCAGTTGATCATCTTCCTGTGTGTTGGTCTGTTTCAGTATCGTTTCTTGATGTTTGGGTTTATTGCACATGGCGATGTTGTGTTTGTACTGTACTGCTCTTGCATCTGAATTAACAGGATTGAGTGAGGAGTGATAGGGACCAGGCCATGCTCACCTCGTGTTAGCGTACACTGTCTGTGAGTGTTGTGTTCACAAACCTTATTGCTGGAATCCAGCCGGCATGCTTCCTCTTGCACTACATAAAGCGATCTGTATTTATGAGGTGGGAAGTGGTGTGTATCTTCCTTTCTCTGCCCCACTCCCAACGTGGGTCACCCTTCCCTAGGTAGGTTTTATCTAACTTATCAGAGAAAACTGATGCAATCTTTCCAGCCACAAGACGCTCAGCAGCAGGTGGGTGTGTCTGAGCAATTTAGCAAAGATGATGGTGGAATTTGGAAGAAAGAGCAACTTTGACAACTTTTTTAACGAGCCGCCCAGTGGGCTGGATATTAAGGAAGCCCACCAGGAGAAACACAGCTCTCCGATTCCACTTGTTTAATATTTTGTTAGTCAAAGTGTGGAAAAATATCTTTCTTGATCTGTTGATAATAAGAGTGATTCCTTTCAGATGAAATTCCTGAGCTGATTAAATTGAGCCCGGATAGAGTTGCAGTTGTATGCATGTTGCCAGGCGGAGGACAAAACACTAATCCAAAAAGAAAGTCTTTTCCTTTTTTCACCTGACTGGAATTGGTCCAGCCTCTTGTGTCCCAATAGATCCTGGCAGTGTTTTCAACACACCCATGAAGCAAGCCAGTGAGTCAGTCCTCCTGTCAGTCAGGTTGTCATTCAGACTGTTTCCCCTCTGGAGCTGAACTATGAGTAAGAGAGAAGATGAAGAAGCCCCGCCCAGTTCATCCAATCTAGTTGGATGAACTCTGTTGTGTCTTGTCTGCCAGATTAGTCACAAGTCGCACCTTGAAATTAGACTGCTGTTGATTCATTGTGCTTAATGCTCTTACCAGGAAATGACTTCCATTCTGCGTAGCTATACATCTGTTATATGATAAATGATTGTGACCATAAGTTCCTCCAGAAGATCCAGTCTGTTAAAATTGGGTTACGGTTATCATTTTGTCAATCAAGGACACAACTGTACTACCTACTATCCTGTAAAAACTACAATAATATAATAACTATAATCTATAGGAATTGTGTGCTATAGCTGCCACTTTTTCCACGACGGTTATATCATTTTGAAACGTTGATTTTCCGTTCCCAGGTGAAAAGGTTGCTGGCTCAATGTTGTGAATGGCTGTTTTGACATGTTTTACTTCGGCATTGGCGCGCTGAGAGGAACATCAGGCCTGGGGGCAGAGTTTTGCAGACGTGACTTAATCATGAGTTATCAGCAGGACTGGAGGGGAGGGCGGCAAACAATCTGCCGTCTCACAATTCACTGCCATGTGCTTGGATGTTTGTAAGAAGTGAACTCCACAGTGTTGTTTGCGAGGCTTCTCCTGAGACCTGAGAGCTTCACAGGCACAGATTAAAAAGGAACGCCGCTAAATTTGAGCTTTGAAATATGTTATTCCTCTGCATTCATGACAGATGAGTCCTGCCTTGTCCTGCCGCTTAGTCTGCGTCACAAAGATTTACAATTCAATAAAGCATAACTAAATACTGAGTACAGTAAGAATGACATCGCAGATTATAGTCTTGCTGTTTTATAGCGTTGGGAGAAATTATCTCATGATACCAAAATACTATTTAGACTGCCATGGCTATAAAAATATAATATAATGCACTGAAAAATCTGTTCTACTGGGTGGGATTCCTCCTCCCCTCCTCCCCTCCCCTAACAAAGAATGTAGCAGAGGACCAAGCTTAATCCTTTAAACCATCAATGTTTTTAGTCAGTGACCTCTCATATTCATGTCCCCTTTGCTAAATACAGGTCTGATGGAGGACACAACTGTGTGGGGCCAGACAAGTCCTACCGCTCCTGCAACATCCAGGTGAACAGCATGTCTCTGTTATGACTTTCACTCAGGAACTGCAGTCATTGCAACTGTTTGTATGATAGAGACTCTTTTCTTTCTTGACATTTTTAAATTTCAAATTGTGTCATTTTCATGATCTGATGAGCCATAAAATAAACAATCACAATGATCGACATCGATAGAGATTTCAGATACCAGAACTTCATCTCAGTGCATAAATGGTACAGAAGTATTTAAGTGTTGTACTGTCTTGCATTATTTTCTGTGTCATTTGGACGGCTCACATGACTTGTTTTTCATCCTGTGTGCATCTCTGCCCGGTTTTGTGTCTTGACCTTTGACCTCTCCGCGACCTCCCATTGTTCCACTCAGGACTGCCCCGAGGGATCCAGGGATTTCCGAGAGGAGCAGTGCTCCCAGTTTGATGGGACTGACTTCCAGGGGAAACGCTACAAGTGGCTCCCATACTATGGAGGTCAGTAGCAAAACAAAAGGGGAGTGGGCGGTTTGGGCTGATAGGTCAGGGTTTTGGAGTTCACAAGTGTGTGCATTGAGGTATTAGAAACTTGCAAGATCAGCTAAAATACTGTGAGGTCTGAATACAGGTTCAAGTGAGAAATCAAATGACAGAACTGGGTGACTATTAGATGAATGAAATGCTCCCAGATGAGAAACAAAGGCAGTTCTCGTAAAGATGTGAAATTCTAAGATCGTACCTCTAACTCCAACAGCTGTGAACCCATGTGAGCTGAACTGCATGCCGAGGGGAGAGAACTTTTTCTACCGCCACCGCAGGGCCGTGGCCGATGGCACGCCCTGCCACCCTGGACGGAGGGATGTTTGTGTGGACGGAGTCTGCAAGGTAGGCCGACCAGGAACCGATCACACTGATGAGACGAGATGAGATGAAATGGGATAGGATGAGGAGAACTGAGGGGGGAAATACTCTGTTAAAGTAACAATGCTCATCTTTTCTATTCACATTTTCATAGAAATAAATGTCTGTTTGCTGATTGATAAAACACAATAGTGATTCATTTCATTATTACCTCAAAAGGTGAATCTACATCCCTCTGGATTCTTGAGGTCCACTCATTTCTCATCATTTCTCATGATCAGTGTTTGTCCAATTCCAGATGTTTGTATGATGTGCATCCTGGTACAACAGTAGGGGATAGCTAGGTTGCTCCTCCGGGTTTAGTTTCCCACCGTGGGAAATGGTTCATAAAACGAGATTTGTCGATGAGATGAGGAGAAACAAATATCTTCCTGTCTCTTTCATCAATCGTTTTAGAAAAACTAAGATACAAGAACAAGAAAATACCTCAGAGACTCAGACCACATCTACACACAAGCTCAGAGAATATATCACAATGGCATTAATGGGAGGGGAGTCAGTAAATGGAGTTTAGCAGCAGGATGACGGATTAGTTTCACTATGTGGTAATGTCAAACACTTCTCAGCGTAGCTTTTGGCCAAACACATTCTGTTCTCACGTAATTATTGCAGCAACCTATGAACCTTTCCTTGATGAAACACCTCCTCTGTTTAACCTCTGACCTCATGTTTCTGTCACCTAGTTTGCAGGTAGCTCCCGTCCCAGAATCCATTCTATTCTCACTTTATTATTGTTGGACCCTGTTGCCATTCATTTAACGTCATGTAATGTTTTTGTTGCCTGGTTTTTGGATAGCCACTCTCCCAAAAACATTCTGTTCCTATAAAACTTTCATTCTCGCAAACTTTGTTTATCCAAGCTTTATACTGGCTTGGCCGCTGATCCTGCTGCTCTGCTATTGGATTATTGTCTTTGTAGGGCCTATGGAGCAAATTTTGACTCAACACTTACTTGTTGTACGTTGTTTGTCTGCAAACCTTTATGTTTGTCATGATACTACCTGCTTGGCCAGGTCTCTACATTTTAAACAAAGAAATATACAGTATATATTGTTATTGCTGTGACCACCACACCTATTCACTGGTAGGGGAAACTCTTGGATACATTACGCCTTTAAATAAAGAATCAATTTACAAAAAACATAATTGAAGAATTAAATAAATAAATAAAAAGTGCAAAGAAAATAAAATTTCATCGCCGGTTTTATGTAGCTGTGGTCAACATGTCGTTTTGGACAACATGACTGGCTGGTACCCGATATTTGATAAAAGTCATCTTGTGAAATCCATCCCTGTTCCTTCCCCAGCGTCTGGGCTGTGACAACATGTTGGAGTCACCTCAGCAGGAAGACCCCTGCCTGCAGTGTGGAGGCAACGGCCAATCCTGCTACCTTGTCAAGAACACCTTCTCTGAGCGCAACCTGCCTACCGGTATGGACACACACTGCCAGACCTTTGGGAGTAAATTTCCTATATCAGGGGGAAAGCTCTGAGGAAAACTCTGGGATGTCACATTTCTGCCAGTCCAGCCTTTGAGGGAAAAGCCAGACAATCTCCATTTTACTAAGATAGTGCAACACTAATTATTGTAGGAAGCATATTACAAGATAAGATAAGAAAGAATATAAGCATAAAAATATAATATAAAATAGCCAGTAGAAATAATAAAAACAATAAAGCAGTGAAATCAAATTGTGAAAACAATTGTGGGGTTATGTAAGCATATTCTGGTGACAATTTCAACATGGAAATATGGGGAAGGAGTATGGATTACTTATGGATTGAAGTTACAGTCGTTGCTAAAGTTACTTACAGTTATTACTACTGAGAATTGGAAGTCTTTGTTACTTTAACTCCACTGCATGTCTAAGAAGAGACATCTTGTATCTTGTTGGCATCTCAGGCTATAACCAGATGTTCATCATCCCCGTTGGAGCCACCACCATCAGCATTAGAGAAACCGTCCCCACACGCAACTACCTTGGTGAGTCTGTGGTTGACTTTCACTTGATTAGAACGTTATTTACTGTGTATGTAGGAAGTGCCATTGCATTAGAAATAGAAAGAAAAACAGAGAAAAGGACTAAAAAAAGAAATATACAATGCCAAAAGACATTTCCTTGGAAAGTAAATGAGTGATACAAGAAAGATAAATAAAGACGATTGAAAATAAACTTTCTTTGGAGATCAATACATTATCCCAAAAAATAGTTTATGACATATTCCTAATTCCCAATTGTGCTGTACTGTGTGTTTGAGAATGTACAAATGACCATTAAAAGACTGACCACTCTGATGTGCATTGGCCAGCTATCAAGAACCTGCGTGGAGAGTACTACCTCAACGGCCACTGGGTTATAGAGTTTTCCCGGGCGACACCCGTTGCCGGCTCTGTGTTGTACTACCAGCGAGGTGCTGAGGGCCACAACACCCCCGAGACCATCATCGGCCGTGGCCCCACCACTGAACCCCTTGTCATTGAGGTAAGACATCATAAGTCAAAGAAACAAAATATGTCATTTTGTTTCTCTGTCACTGACTGATTTTCCCCATGTACATAAGTCAAACAGATTTGGGGATTTTGGGGTCGCTTTCATCTTTCATAATTTGAGGAGGGGTTCTCTTGTTTAATTTAAAGAAAAGTGCAAATGATCTCAACCTGTATGAATGGAGTTTGATCTTTCATTTCTGTCCTCCCAGCTGATCAGCCAGGAGCCAAACCAAGGGGTGGAGTTTGAGTACTACCTGCCTAATGGACGCTCCAGAGAGGGCTACTACTGGAGCTATGGATCCTGGTCTGCCTGCAGCAAAGAGTGCGGATCAGGTCAGTCGCAGAAAGAACACCTAACTGACCCTTCAAATCCTTATCGGCCATTTAAACTTGATAGTGAAATGACTCAGTTGTTCTTTTTGGCTTGGCTTTCTGCATTAGGTCACCAGTCTCGGCTGGTCTTCTGTGCCATCGATAACGAGGCCTATCCTGACTATCTCTGTGCCTCTCTGCCAAGGCCACAAAGCAACCGTACATGCAACCCCCACCAGTGCCCACAGACCCGCAGGTAAGCAAGGATGAAAGTTCACTGATAACGTGCCACAAAACTTCACCGACTGGCAATTATGAGAAGATACTGATTGGGTGTCCCAAGAGCATCTGTAGTTAGTCTTTGTTTCATTGTAAGTGAATGTAGTCAAGATGAACTTAGTCTAAAGATGCTTTTAGGAATTCTAGCCCTGGATAACTGCATCAAATTGTGAGGTTTTTGGTGCTTTTTTGGCTAGCGGAAGTGCATTTGCTGATGTGTCAAAGGTAGATGTGTCTTCACTGTTCTTGGCGTGTTATGACTGTCTGAAAGGATGGCGTACCTGTATCCACCACAGTTGTGGAGGCCCTCAGAAAGACCCAGAGCCTATTTGTCCAGGTAACCCAGGGTCTGTGGAGTCTTAGAGGAGTTGTATGTGACCACAAACACAGGGGGAGATCTAAATCAACAAGTCATTAAAAAGATCCTTCTGTTAAACCGTTGCTTACCCAGGGATGATTTCCTGAGCATGCATGCTCTTTTTCAGGAACGCCTCCCTTCATATTGATTCAGTTACATTCATATCTGCTCAGTGAAACCAAAAGTTTTCTACTGTTTAAACATAACGCTCAATTAAATTTGCACATATCAGTTGGACATGCTCTCCCCCTTCAGATGTGTTTGACTTTAGCACTAGCGCCTGTATTTAGCACAAGGCCTGTTCTTCCACGTGGGGTTGAGAACAAAGGCGTGGGGCAACTGTCCAGCTCAGAGATCTCCTTTCAACCCTTTAATGCCCCTCATTAGACACGCTCAACACCTTTCCCCAGGGAGACGAGGGGCGATTTGATGCCAGAGTTGCATCAAAGACCTCCCCCTCCCTTCGACCTCCCAACCTACGGCCCCTGTTTCTGATCCCTGAGCCGGGCTGCTGTCTGGTTGCTTTAGCAAACAGTTGAATCAGCTCTCTGTCCGTGTCCATTACAGGGTGTCCGCAAGTCTTGAAAAAGTCAGAAGTAATACATTTGCTAGAGGTCTTTATTTTTTCACCTTGCAATGAGAGGTTTCTTTGTTCTGCACGTTCACTTTTAGATTAATACAGAACAGGGTTATATGTACAACATGCATTACATCTGCTTTACTATACACAACTGGACTTCATGTCCCAATTCATTCTTTTTCTTATACTGCCCATTTATAGTTTCAGAATTTCCTAGGTATGCCAGGTAGTATTAATAAGGTCTTAAAAAGTCTTAAAGTTGGCTTTGTCAAACTTTAAACTTGCAGACACCCTGCATTAATGTAGCTTATCTGTTGTCAGTGTTACTGCACATGTGAGTTGTTCCAGGGTTCAGGGGCTCAGGATTGTGTACATCTGAATGTGGAGCACCAGTGGTCTGGTAGTAAATATCTGGGGCTTCAGTGACTCTGTGGTATTTCCTGGTCCTTTTCTTTGATGCAGCTGCTCAGAAACCTGAGATGCCTATGAACCCTGACTAACTGCACCCTCAATACTTTAAAGATATGTTGCATTTGATGGTTCACTACATGTATCTCTGAGTCATACATATATGCTATATTTGGGGCAGTGATTTCAAACATTTGAACATACTCATCTTATTTCCAGTCTGTGTGTATACTTCTAGTATTTAGTGTTATTAATGTTAAAACTAACGAGGAGGAGAAAAGCAGCTTTCTGCCCTTCACTTTGATTGGTTGGTGTAGAAGCGACTGGTGGCTTGGATGTGGGTTGCTCATCATTCTATAATACTACACTCTTAAAAAGGATGTGTTGTGTTTAATACAGTATATCTGTGTGTCTAGTTTAGGATAACACACATTAGTGCTGCTTTTCAATACAATATATATTAACACATTCCAATGACTTATTTTATTGTCATTAACACATGTTGTGTGTTGTCCTTAACTAGACACAGTTTTGTTGAAAATGATGCATCCTTTTTCAGAGTGCAGCTCATTTCAAGGGTTTCATTCCAAAACACTAAAGGCCTGATTTTCTGATTTTCCATCCTTCCATCCACTTCCCTCCCTCCCTGCCTGCGGTGGGTATCCCAGCTGGAAAACCGGGGAATGGAACACCTGCTCTGTTTCCTGTGGCGGAGGCTCACAGGTCCGCAGTGTCCAGTGCGTATCTCACGACGCCTCAGGACCCCGGGTGGTGGAGGACGCCATTTGCGCTGCCTACACCGAGGCTCCTCCCACTCTGCAGACCTGCAACATGCACAAGTGTGCCGAGTACCAAGTGACTAGTTGGAGCGAGGTGGGTTACTGGGTGAACTACCACACTGTGGTCGCTTGTGAGATATGGAAGAGGCACACACAAATGGATGAAGCACATAGAACAGCTTTTACATGATTGATGCACTGGTGCTTCACTCTTAAAGCATAGGAGCAGATGGAAAATAATGTCTTTGAAACCTTCTCATCCCATTGTAAGTCAAAGAATCTGACAACAAAAATGTCTCCAACTAATCGCTGTCAACAAATCGCTGAAGACTACTTCTTCATATGTGAACACACCGTGCACCAGCCTTGAGTTGGTTGATGCCTGTGTGACTTCTACCGTACTGCCTGATGCTCGGCCCTTGCGACTAATAAAGGATAAAAAAGTAATCTGTAACATAAAATCAGGTAAATTCTTTAATATTAAGGTGCATTGTGTGTTGTATGGTCTCCACAGTGCTCAGTGACCTGTGGCTCAGGGGAACAGACCCGGGAAGTGACCTGTGTGGGTTCAGGAGGCATGAGGCTGGAGGAAACGTCCTGCAGCGCTTTGCTCCGCCCATCCTCCGTCCAAACCTGTGAGATGGCCGCCTGTTCACAGCATACCCGCTGGCATGTTGGAGAGTGGGGACTGGTGAGTGGTACAGGCAACAGCACACACACACACACACACACACACACACACACACACACACACACACACACACACACACACACACACACAGAACAGACACAATGTGTAAGTGTTTTGGATATGTATTTGGATGTTTCAGGAT
>OOFE01034627.1:1909-16638 GCA_900323365.1 Monocentris japonica | reverse complement strand
CGTTGGTTGTTGACCTTGCTGTTTCTAGATGACGACTCTTGTTTAAAAAAATAAAAACTAAAAGACGTTAATATAGCAGACTGATGGTTTACTTGTCAACAACAGTTTCGGCTTCCTGACGTCGTGATGTCGGCTCTATTCCCTCTGAACTCCCAGCTGAAAAATTGGGAGTTCCCACTTAATAAAAGACTAGGTTGGACACAGGCACTTCCCCCGGATCCGTTGGCTTTTGATAACTTTCATGAAGAACATGGAGGACACAGCTGAAACCGGCGGAGCAAGTTTTTCACCTGATCACAGATGGTTTTGGTCAGAGGAGGGCGTGGCCCCTACTTTTACCTGGGAGTTCGTGTTACTGGCTTCAGCCTGATGCTGCCTTCACGTGCTCCTCGTAAACTCCTTATATTATTACTTATATTATTTGGAGCAACCAACATGTGAAGTTGCCTAGTGGGGCTTTAAAAAAAAAAAATCAGGCAGCACAGCGCTTCCTTGTGTTGCAACCGAAGACTTCAGAAAAAATCTGCATCAGGCATGTAATTCACGTTATAATCATTTAATTGAAAATAAAAAAATGTGACTAAAACAATGAGTGAAAATCATACAAAAAGCATACAACAGTACTTATTGTTTATAATTTGTAATATTTGCTCACTTCTGCCATCAATTGTTGACACAGCTTCCATGCTCTCCATCCACTATGTGTTACATTCCAGCAACTTGGATATAACAGAAAATTCCCATTTTCTCAATAGTATTTATCAATTTGTTGGGTTGTTCATGTGTGCAAAATTCGGAATTACAATATTTCCAACAGCATTTGAAGGCAGCATAAGGAGTCTAACGTTTGTTACAATGCAGAAAAAGAGGCCAAAATATTTGGCTCACAGTAATACACTTTTGATAAGAGTGTATCTATATCACTTCACTGAGGTGATGCGTTCTCTTCCATAGAAAAATGTAGGAGATATAATTCTGATGACTAAAGAGAGAGTTTGGTTTAGTGCCAGCAGCTGACCAATATGCCAGAAGTCCCATGTTGAAAGATGTTGAAGATTACGGTGTGGCAGTTACTTTCTAACCAGAGTTCATATTTCTAATAATTGTGTGGTTAAATCATTCAATCTAATATCAATGTGAAGCATTGGGTGGAGTTTTATTGTCTTATTGCTTTTTAACTTGGTTAATTATCAACTGGACAGAAGCAATTCAATACAGACAGCAAAGTTGTAAAACCATTAGATGATAAGCTGTGTTTACATGTCTGGCTTTGATGTCTCCAAGTCAAACAGTGTCTCTCCCGGCATTTGTCAGCTTTTGTTTTAATCTACTTGCAGCATCAGATAGGTGGGGGTTTTACAGTCTACAGGTTTATATCAAGACAATTAAAATTGTGTCAAATAAGTTGTAATTCCCAGATATATTAAATTGAAACATCACCCATCTGGTAGTCCTAACCCTTTGGACCCAGGTCAGAGTTATAAAAACAAACATTAAATTATACTGTATATAGTACTGTAATATAATATGTAGATTGTGTTTTCTTGATTGGTCAGTAAAAGTAAACAAGAAAAAAAATCCAAATCACATTATTTGCACATCCTTCATTTATTGTCAAGCGACGGTTATTGGTAAATATGAGCTTCCCATTTATTCATTACCCAAGTGTTTCATGATCCCACATTCCTGATTTCTCTCAGTTACAATTTTAATATAACAGCAAACCATAATAGAATTAAACCCAAAATGTCAGCTTACACAAAGCTATAACAGATAATTCCACTGAGTAATATTTGTAAAGCTTGTTATAGCTTTAGGTTTCTTCACACGCACAAATGTAATACGAGTAGAGCGTTATAGGCATGATTATGAAAAGGTGCAACAAGTCTGAGTAGAGTGCAAGCTCTTTGCATGTATTGAGGCACAAAGTAGAAGTCGTCGTTTTGACTCATTTTGTTTGTCATTTGTGTCGTCTAAAATCCCTCTGGAAAATAAAAATGGGCTTTTTAATAATGTGTTGAATGGATACCCAAGATATACCTCTCGTCAGGTTTTCTGTAGCTAGACCTCGATCTCCTGACTGTGTTGTACATTGAAATTATTAAGATTTTGTTTAAGTTGCAGTGAATATTTATTATAGTTGTGTATAGTTCATTGTGAATTTCTTTTTTTTTTTTTTAAATTGTTTGGGAAAGAGGACTACAACAGTTGTTAGCTAGCTATCTGGCGGCTTGACGTGAACAACTATAAAAAATATTCAAAGCAACTTAGAAAAATATTAACAATTTCAATATTTTATTTAAAAGGAACAAAACCTAGTATAGCTAGTAAGCCTCTGTGTAACACAGACTATTTTTGACGTTTCTTGCAAATCCCATTCATATTTTCCATAGGGATTTTGAACTACACACCAAATGGTGGAAATGCGAGCCTACAAAACTGCATCAGAGTTGCTTCTATTACAGAGCAATACGCAAGACGTTATTATTAGATACAGTATAGAAGCTCCTTCTTATGTGATGTCATGAAAGTGCATTTTATTTAATGTGTTTCATTTATAATGAGTGAAACGTTCATAACAAACTTAACATAACAAGGTTCCAATTGGATTATTCTTTCCAGGAGAGGAAGTAGAGTTTTCCCAGTCCGTCGCCACAAACCAGTTCGTTGGGTTGGTGTGGGTTCACCTCTAAAACCAGTACAGGACCACCACACACAAACATACCCACCTGGGGAGGGAGAGAGAGAGAAAGAGAGAGAGAGAGACAGACAGAGGCATGAAAAACAGTAAATTCTGCATCAAGAGAAGAGATCAACTTGTCAACCTGCTGCATGAGAGGACAGTAGATTATCGTCAGAGTCATTTCAAGTTCTTTGCCGTCTGCGTGTGGAAAGCCTGTGTGGTATTTTGACGCCAATGTACCTGTTTCTTGGTGTTCCTGTCCCACAGCTTGACTGTCCTGTCGTAGGAGGCTGAGATGATGGTGCTGCTGGAGACTCTCAGCGCACTAATCCTGCCACTGTGGGCCTGTGGACCGAACATCATCATCATCATCAAAAATATTACTTTTCTTTTCTAGATCAGAGTTGGAGTCTATGGGCTCTTACAGGTTTTCTGCTGCTCCAGGAGGAAAGGTCTGGAGGCTGGTTGAACCACATGTTGCCCTTAATGTCTCCGCACACCACAAACTCTGGAAGGACACAGATACAACACATCAGATAACCATATAGTAAACAATGCACAACAAGCAGGTATGTGTATGTACTGCACAATTTCAGTTCAAAGACACAATGTTAGAAGTAGAAGTAGTAGTTGTAATAGTATTAGTAGTAATAGAAGTAATAGAGTACTAGCTGTAATAGTAGTACTAGTAGTTGTAGTAATAGTATTAGTAGTAGCAGTAATAGAAGTAGTAGTACTAGTACTACAGTATCTCCCTGTTCATACCTCTGTCCACAGTAATGGCTGTTATCAGACTTCCCTTCCCCTCTGGCTGGTCCCTTTCTAGCTCCACTGTGCTGAAAGCTGAATGCAATGCAGTTTTGGAGCCCATGGCAATCT
The DNA here is from genome assembly GCA_900323365.1 of Monocentris japonica. Taxonomy (NCBI): domain Eukaryota; kingdom Metazoa; phylum Chordata; class Actinopteri; order Trachichthyiformes; family Monocentridae; genus Monocentris; species Monocentris japonica. The sequence goes on along the minus strand of OOFE01034627.1, from coordinate 13,076 downwards.
GGACGGAAGAGAAGACCGTGTCAAACCGTCAACTAACATTTCAATTCACTAAGAAGAAAAGGGGACGGTCCACTACCCTGGATGTGGTTTAATTGAGACATGAGGAGGGCTTAGATGGACACAGAGACACAACACAGATTGTTCTGTCAGGATTGGATCCTCTGTTAATACAGATTTGATTCCAGAGGTCCGGGGGTCTAAGCCACTAAAACCATCAACTCATACTGCAGTTCAAACGGCGGTGAAGAATGAGATGACAGCAAATGAATGTTATCAGAATGAGTGGATGTTAAAGGGTATTTCACTTCAGTAAAACATACTTGTGAACATACTGTACACCTGTAACAGTTCATGAAGGGTCAACTACTATGTGTGGGCCTGCAGTCAGTCTATAAACTGTACATGTAACACACCTTCAAACAACAGAAAGTAATATTATTTCATTCTTTCATCCCAGATTATATTTTTCATGAAATAACAAGATGCACGTCTTAATATTTGCAGACCCATAAACTCCTACCGTGTACTGAGAAGAAGAATTGTTCCACCACAGTGAAGAGTCCCTTTCAAGTGAGGAGTTGAATGAGAGCATGTTCATGTGATGGTGAGGTGAAACTCACCGTGAAGCCAAGTTGGACCACTCCCTCTTTCTCGCCCAGCAGCCACATGCTTTTCGCATCGTTGCGAATCATCCCGAGAATGCGCACACTGGTGGACCAACTGGGACACACAAAGAGCAGGAAATTTGTTATTTGGTTTGTTCTTCCCTCCAAGGGAACAAGATACATCCAGCAGCCAAGCCTGGCATTAAGCACATGACCAGTTGAAAAAAAAAATATTATGAACAGATTTCAATGTCATTTCCAAAACTTTTAAATCACAGCGTTCAGGTTATCCTGTAGGACAGGACCCCATGGTCTGATTGACTCAATTCACTTTCCACTGGATCAATTGAAAACTGCAGCTCACAAAATAAGATCTATTCTGAACAGTTTCTTAATGGATTTCATCTTTATGATGCTCTATGACAAAGAGAACTTCAGTTGTTGAATTTTGAAGAAGAAACATTTCCTCAACTGATTGAACTAAAGCTAACTGACCGAATCAGCCCTCTTGCTCAGACCAACCCTAATTTACCCATGCTTTACCAATTGATTATATGGCTCCACTTGTTGTCTTCATCGACTGTGACGTCAAATATGCATCCGTCCTGGGACGCACCAATCAGGACAGAGCAGTAGCAGAGCTGCATCACTGGATCCGTCACTGTGTACGTGGCTACCCTCACCAGGCTGGGAGCCAAAGCATGGTAAGATCAGGTATGCAGAGAAAGATGAATAACATGGACTTCTATCTTGCACCTTTACTTTCTGATGGTGTGCAGATTTCCTACTTCTAAGTGTGACAATATTGTTCACTTACAATTAGAGTTCCCCCTGTAGCCCTGATTTAAAACCAGTCAGAGGACTTCCATGACCTTAAATGTTCTTTTGTCCTGGTTTTTAAAGTTTTTCATCTCAGAAAAGTTCTGAAGAAAAGTTCTGAGGGGCTAAACAGCTAAACAGCTGTGGGGTAAAACAGCTGAAAACCATCAAATTAATGTTTGAATGAAAGTTGTAAAATACATTCTGCCTACATTCAACCAGGTCCATTCAACATTACTGTTATTGGTTTCAGTTGCCTTCTTTTGTCTTTTGCCAGGCCATAAATAAGAATGTGTTTCTAATGGACTTGCCTGTTTAAATAAAGGTTAAAAAAAAAAGAAGCAGAGGTGGAGGCCACAAGGGACCACAGACAGACTCATAAGGTGTGTGACTGTCTTGTGTTTGGGTTTTACCTTGCAGTGCTGTGTTGAAGATTCAACATCAGCTCCAACACATGAACGAAGGGCTTCCTGCAGCCAACAGCGAACTGGTCATCAGGCATGGAGCAGATCGCTGTGATGGGTCTGTCAGAGACCTGACATACAAACACCGCACATCAGCACACACACGTGTATAAATTCCTTTTCCTGTGCATTAACTCTTCACTAGTTTACCTGCTTGTGGCTAACCACAGTGTTGTGCTGCCATAACTCTAGCAAGCCAGATTCATAGCCAGCCAGCAGCAGGTCGTCTGTCTGAGAGAAGCACAAAGCTGTGACAGGGCCTCTCAGGCTGGGAGGACTCTCTGCATGAACAGGAGAGAGGAGATAGGTGGACTGGGACGTTGGAAGACTCTGAAATTCACAACTCAATCCTTAAAAATAAATGGGCTGATATTGTCCTCAAAAATGTTACAGTTTTCTAAAGGGAGGTCAGACGCCTTAAGACAGCGAATGTATTCAATAATATTCCATATTGGGTCTTACTTCCATTTTAATAATACTTTTATAAAGGCAAAAGGTGTATTTTCTTCCAAATGGTTAAGGCATATACAAAGTCAGGTGCTGCTGCTTCAACTATATAGTAAAAATGTTTTCAGAAGAACAGCTAAAAAGGTGCTCAGTCCAGGGAATGAACGTTATTAGCAATGGAGAAAAAAAAGGTTCAGGACGGCAACTTGATCCGTTCAGTCATTTTTATTCCCAAGCTCCTCCATAAGGGCTCAGCCATCCAATGGCAGGCCAATACAGACAATTGAAGGAATCGAGTTGCCGTCCTGAACCTTTTTCCTCCCTTTGCTGTTAGCTGGAGGCAGAATGTTACCTATTGCCCATGTCCAGCATCTCAGTGAGCAGTCCTCAGAAACAGTGAGGAATTCTGGGGCTCCTTCCTTGGAGACCACTCCGTGTATCCCACCACTGTGACCCTGGAAGGTGCTCAAGTGCTCAACCTGTACATGAAGATAGCAGATGTGATCTGGATTGCAAAGGCAGGAAAAAAGCACACAAGTATAATACTTTCCTGTGACTGTCTCAACTTCATGACCCCCTATACTGTCCTATTTGGCATCTGGTCCTCCAAGCAGGTTAAAATAAAAATAACCTCTTTGAATTATTTCCACATACTATTTGACCCAGGTCTACAACACACATACCTGGAAGGGCTTCCAAAGCTGCACTGTGCCATCATCAGATGCAGTAGCAACTATCATATCCTCTGGGATGACTTCTTCGGTTTTGTCTTTAAGGAAAAAAAAAAAAAGAACAACATGTAAAAGTGTCGTCCTCCATGACGGATGCAGGCACCTCTTGGGCCAATCAGAAACAAGACTCATCATCCTTCCGAGTTTCATCAAGATTAGACCTGTGGTGTAGCAGTTATGATTCATTCTACTGTGTGAACGAAAGAGCAAGAGAGAAAGAAAGAAAAGAGAAAAAGAGTGAATGAGTGATGGTTGTATGTGTCTCACAGTGTTAACAGAGCGCTGACCTGTAGGAAGGACAGAGCAGTGGTGTATGCGTTGCTGGTGGGCAGCGATGTGGCCGATCTCCATGCTCGTTTCCCACTTCCACACATGTAGCGCCCCCTCTGCACAGCCTGCCATCACATACGGTCCCTGCACGCAGAAAAACAGCACCGCAAGTCAATACAGCATTCACCTTCCCTGTTGCAACTTCCCTACATTGTATTTATGAGGATTTATGTAGGTTTCAAGTGAGAAAACAGAAAACCCCCACGATTGCAGTTAAATGTATTTAGCCTTTACAGAACTCCTCCCTTCATCGATACATCTATGTATGTGCAAAAACATTTTTTAGGAAAATAATACTCTTCCTTAGTGTTCACTGCTGTGTAGGCCAACTCACCAGAGAGCACACAGAGCTAAGAGGACACTTCCACGGGATTTCAATGAGACTGTGGCCTGCCTGCAGGTCCCAAACACGAAGCCTTCCATCATTTGAGGAGCTCACCTGGAGAAGACCGAGTTAGAGGAAGACGCAGACAACCAAGTTAGTCAATAATGCAATATTGTGATATAAATCACTTTTTGTGGTGATGAAACTCGCGAAGACGGGGGCAGACTTCTCCCCCAGGTTGACGCGCAGGATATATTCATTGAGACCCAACAATGATGACACTACATGTAAGGGAGACTCACCACACAGTCTGGGGTCCAAACACAGCCGGTGATCCAGTCTCTGTGAGAGTGGGGGAGCGACTTAGAAAGAGCAGGAGAAGAGGAGCTCACATCCCACACCATCAGGGCCTGAAACAGAGATATTCTTATGATTACAACAGAGTCAGGGTCAAGTCTGAAATATTCAGCAAAACTGAGCTGAGCAGGTCTACTAGAATAGTTGGGGATTAAATGCCTTGAGAAGGGTTTATTACTCTGACCAGCTTTCCCTTTGATCTGGGGATTTGAACCAGCAACCTCCTTCCCTAATCTTTAGGCTACCGCTTTCTTTATCGTTACAGGGACAATGGTAGTGTTACACATTTCAGCAAACCCCTGTGCAGGGGTTGCTACAAAGCTGTCCAGGTCATGTGGTACCACATTGCTTGATGGTTTACGTTGTTGCCATGCTATCGAATTTTTAGATATTAAACTTGGTATCAAAATTCTGGTATCGCGACACTACAACACACACACACACACACACACACACACACACCTGATCTTTTCCACCAGACAGTAGTTCTCCACCATCAGGGCTGAAAGCCAGGCAGGTGACCCCCCCACTGTGGCCCCTCAGCACAGACACCACAGTGGGCTCAACCCAGGGGTCAAGGGTCAGGTCCCCCACTGACCACAGAGCAATGGTGAAGTCATCTGAACCATATGGAAAAGGAGAGGGGGCAATGAGTTGATAGCGAGATATTTTTAGATGATGTCTCTGCTAAACCAACCAATTTGTTGTGGCGTTATTACAGTGTACTGTTCTCTTTTACCATCAGCGAGACTTACCGGAGGCAGAAGCCAGGTATGAGGAGTTTTGGGCCAGCGCCAAGATGGGGCCTTGTTGCATCCCAAACTCACCCAGGCCTTCCAGCACTTCCTCCTCTTTTTGCATCCTCCAGACCCTCAGGTACTTGTCTCCTCCACCAGACACCAGCAGCTCAGGACCGGCCTGCTCGGTTTCAGCCACAGCCAGCCACATCAGGCACAGAATGGACACCCGGAGGTCCTCACTGGCCCACGTCATCTCACCTACAATCAAAACAGCTTCATTTATGGGGGATTTGTTTACAAGATCCTTTAGAATATATTTCATGGGATTTCTGCATTATTAGATAGTGTTCAGGTAACAAAGACAGGAAATATGGGACAAAGAGAGAGGGGTGACATGCAACCAAAGTCAGTCAGATTCAAGACAGATTCAAGCCTGGTGGATACTGAGAACAGAGGGAATCAAGGGAGGGAATAGGAACGAGACATTGAGGAGAACCAGGTTTAACGAGGCACAGTGCCATATTTCGTTTGTGTAGTTATACAGAAAAATAGACTCCCGCAAACAGTGAAATTGTAAAGTTCACAGTTTATGCAAGTGCTGCATATTGGGAGTCTCTTCTGTGTAATTTGATGCCTCTTATTCTCCTTTCACTCTTCATCATATGCTCTGTCAGCATCTTCCAGAGTTGTGAGTTTGAATCCCGACATTCCCGGCAGACACGCACCTGATTCAAGGTTGAAGAGCTTGATGCCCTTTCCATGATAACCCACAGCAGCGTATTCTCCGTCGACAGCCACATATAGAGCAGCGGGCTCCGAGGTGATGGACTTCAGTTTCTTCTGAGGAGGTTCCTGTTCATACTGGAAGAGCAAATAATAATTTGACAAGTACAAAGTGCTATGTACCAATTTTGGAGGGGAACTTACATTCATCATTCAATATGTTTAAAATACAGAGGATCCAGTCTGTCAACCACTGACTTAAAATACATCCCAATCACCCACTAACTAGCTCCTATGTTTCAAAAGGTACCATCATTTGTTTTTATTTTGTGATTAATAAAACACTTTGCAACAGTAGAAATACGTTTTTTCCATTTTGCAGTTATCTTGTTTGAGAACAAAACTGTTGATGCACATACAGAGTACATGGCATGGAAGAAGAAGACTACATCTCAATAGTTGAAATGGATGAAGAGCAGCAGGCAACATGCATGTAGTGTGACAGCTGTAGATATCAGTAAGAGATCAACCGGCAGCTTACCTCGTCTTCTCTAAGCACAGTCACTGAACGACCAAGTCCCCCTGACCAGAGCTGGAGCTGTTTGGAGGAGCAGAAGAAGAGGAGAAATTGGAGATCATTTTTACTTGCAACATGTGTGTGTGTGGCTGGTCTATTTGGCTGGTAAAATAGTGAACATTGATGTTATTATTGTTATTGATGATTGATCTTAAGCATTTCAATCCACCCACAGGCCACAGTGAATTGAGAATAAAGTGATGACAGTGATGCCTCACCATGTGATCGGAGCCGGCGCTCAGCAGCCTGGTCCCTTCACTCAGGAAGGTGAGGATCTCCGTGGCCCCGCAGTGAGCCTGGTAGCGCCCCACACAGGTGGAGGTGGGCACTGACCACACCCTCACCTCCCCAGACAGACAGCCAGAGCACAGCATGGAGGAGGAGGGAGAGAAGGAGAGACTACGCACTGACCCCTGGTGACCGGAGAGGGACTGGTGGCGAGAGGGAGGAGACAGAAGAGGAGAAAAAGTGGTTGAATTGAAATAACAAGAGAGGGGCATCCTGCTGGCTCACTTGGCTAAGGCACATGTACCCACAATGCTCTGGGGCCGAGTCCATTTCATCCCACTCTCTCTCCCAGTCTTTCCTGTCTCTCTACTGTCAATTTATTTGAGTCTATTTTGGTGACATCTTTGATGCTCAGCGCTCATAGCTGTGGCGTTTCTGCACTGCACCTCCCAGAGATCACTTGTCAATCAAACAGTGCGTCCTTTTCCTTGGATTTCCTCTCTCTTCTTTGTCACTGCTCAGGCTAACTACCCAGTTCTTCTCCTATTTATTCCAAACCACTGATGCTGCTGCTGGAAACGTAAAACGCATCACTGCCTGTGAGCCAGAGGATTATTACCTGATACCAGGTGTTTGCAACAGTAAATGTAAAAGCTTTCATCAACTGGCTAGAGGCTGAATCACTGTTGTGTTCTATCAATCAGTGATAGAGTATTTTATTCATCTGAAAATGTCGCAGATTGTAACTTTAAGAATGGGAATGGGGTTAGTTTAACTCACTGTCAATATTTTATTCTGGAGCCAGTTCCACACAGTCACATTCCCATTCCAGCAGCCAGCAGCCAGCAGGTGACCTTCAGGGTCAAAGGTCACACAGTTCAGAGGGCTGGGGCTAAGCAGCGTCGCCACCTCATGACCTTTATGGGAGGACCACACCTGTAGAGCAGAAGCACAGATCAACAGCTCAGGTGAAGTGGACAGTTTAACGTAATGATATAATCATAGTGTAATAATAGTAAATTGTACTACAGTATAATAGTATTTAGTAGTATACAAGATTTAATTGAGACCTTCATCATGAAGTCCAGGGACACAGTTGCAATGTGTTTCCTGTCTGCAGTGATATCACTTCCTGTTATAGTATTAGAGTGGCCATCAATAACAGCAGTCCTGCAAAGACAAGAAACAAACGTCACTAGCCCATGCTACATGTGGAGAAATAGAACGGTTTACAGCAGGAGTATGTTTTTTTGTTGTGATCTGAGTCATTTTGTGAACTCCCCTTCCAACCCGCCTCTCACCTGCAGCCAGTCTCGATGTCCCACCTCTCTATTCGTCCGTCAAAAGAGGTGGTAGCAAGAAGCCCGTCCCTCAGGAAGAGACAGCTAGAGATGCCGTCACAGCTGCTCACTAATGACCTCACTTCCTGTTCACAGCCAGGAGAAAATTCATTGTTTTTTTTGTTTTTTTCAAATAATATGTCTTTTGACGTTTTGACTGTTTATTATTTTAAATACATCCCATCCCTGACAGTCGCGTTCCTACCTGTCCAGTCTGTGTGTGGATGAAATGTAGCGTTCCCTGTCCAGTACCAACCACCATCAGCCCTCCGTCTGGGCTCAGAACCACGCAGGTGGGCTCAGAGGAGAAGGTTGACACCAGCTTACTGGGTTGAAACACACAAAACCAACAAATCAGTATTGGTTACACAGTGATACCATAACTTCCAGAGAAATAAAAGCCCCTCTACACTTGGATATGTTTACATCTGAATAAATCCTCTTCCTTCTAGAAATTGATGAAATGTATCCTTCGGGAAAAAAAAACTCACGGCCCAAAGGGAAGATGTTTTCCTCAACTACATTTTTAATGTGAAGATACACCTGGTATCGACACCACACACTCACTATTAACTGCACCTTGAAAACAACCTGCTTACCAGGTTTGTTGCAGAGTTTGATTCTCGCTGTTTAGCCACTGAACAACCCGAGCACCTCCTTCTACCATCAGGCCTTGTGCCCAGGCATGAGCAGAGGTTTGGGGTGGATTGTTGAGTGCCTGCTGAACGAAAAGGGCTGGCCAGGAGGAAAGGAGGGGGGCATGAAACTGCAGGAAACCCCAGCAGTCCTCCATATTGCCCTGGACGGCAACTGAGAGGACACAGAGAAGAGAAACTACTGTCATTGACTGCAACCTGTAAGCATTGTGTGTGTATTGAAGTGACAAATGCACGTATGCAGGCATGCATAACCAGTCATACACACACATAAAACACTTACCTGACGGCACAAGCTTACTCTTCTTGTCTGCAGAAAAGACAGAATTTAACAGGATGAGAACGTGAGGATTTTTTGTTCAACCATGATTCATCCAGGTGAGGTCTACTGGCCGTACCAAGATTTGTCATAGATTGACCATCCAAACTATCATACGGCCATGCAGGCTCCGCCCACTTACCATACATGCTGTAGGTCTCCAGGAGGTGGTGCAGGAGGCCGTGGCGCACATTTGCGTACATGAAGTAGTAACTGGAGAGCAGGAAGTAGAGCGCCTCCCACTGGTCACTTCCCATCTAACCCAAGTCAAATACAAGCAGCCGGGAGATATAAAATGTTCAGTAAATATCATCAGCTATTCCCGTAATGGTTGTTGCTGCGGAGGAATAGTCTGAACAAGGAAAACGTGTTAGTTTCTCTGAATCCATGCAATCCTTGCTTCTTGAAAATCAAGCTGATTTTACTCATTGGACATTTCCTTTTGCTACCAAAAGCTCTTGTTATACAATCAATTTATTTCATTTTCATTTCATGGCAAGGTATCACAAGTACTGAGTGTTCAATGTTGATTAGTGAAGATCAGACATAACGCTTGGTATTTGGCTTGCCAGTAACCACGTTTGTAAATCTGTGAGAAAGCACAGCCTACTGCTAGGGCCTACAGCGTTTATGTGATGGGTGTTGATGGAAGGTCACTAACCAGGTGGGAGGGCAGGTACATGATGGAGTTGGCCTCACAGTGAAGGAAGGTATCAGTTCCCTGGGGGTCAGCCAGCGCCCACAGATGAGCTGTGGAAAGAGACAACAGAGTGATACACCAGGAATAAGAAAACAATAAAAATAAGAAATCATATTTTGTGAATTTAAACAAACTGTGTGTGTACTTTACCTGACAATACAAGATGAGCTCTGGTTCTGTCACCTCCTGCTGGGAGGAGGAAGTCCTCAAAGGCCCGTCTCACCTCTGGATTGGTCAGAGCCAGCAGGTCGTCAGTGCCGTGGGACTGAGACGGACCAATCAGGCTGCAGATGAGGATCAAAATATATGTTTTAATAATTCCTCGTCTTGGGAATGCTGTAAATAATTCCCCAGTATATCTCAATAGACCATTTTTAAAAAAATGTGCATTTGGCCTCTAGCTTACTGAAAATCTAAAAGCACACAAACCCCTTTGGCTGTCATTTTTATACCAATTCTATTCAGGGATGTGATCAAGAACACAAGCAATCAGGAAAAAGTCAGGAAAAAGGTTCTCCGATTAGAAATGGTCAAAGAAATTGAAAGCCCAGGATTCACAGGCTTTCAACTCCTACTTGGATTCCTACCTCTGCAAACTCTGCACCATATGGGTGAAGGTTGCCATGGGAATGCGTCCTTTGGGCTTCCTGGACAGGTGCAGCACTTCCTGCCACGTGACCTGCTTGTCTGGTGAGGACAAGGCACTGCATGTGTTCAGTATGCCATATAGGTCTCTCTCCTTCAGGCCTGTAGACGGGAAACCACAGTCACTTCAGCAACCTCCTTGAGTGTACCTGGTCACTGACAGCATTTGACAGTTAAAAATAATATTGATGATAAACTTTTATACAGAACATTGTAAAAAAAATAAAATGAGTAAACAAGACAAGCAATAAAATGTCACACATGCAGTAAAACAATGTTGAATAAAAATGTGAAAATGAATTGCATTCTTTAATGTTCTATAAATATTATTTCCAGCATTGTATGTAGCCATCTTGACGCACCATGCGAGTATGGCTTTTCACCCATTTTGTTTTTGCATCATGTCCATCAAGAATACACCAACGAAGCATAAGGTGTGTCAGAAGCCCCATTCAGGTCTGGTGCACAAACAAAGCTGCACTCATACCTGGATCAAACAGGATTTGCTAATAATCTTTCAGCCTGCTTGGAGTACCAGACGGGTGGGGTTTACTGCACAAGGACAATTCAGGGAGTGTCAGGTAAACTTTCACTCATACATAGGTAGCAAAACTGATTTTCAAATACTGTCCTGCCGTTGTTTGCCCTCACACCACTACCTGCATCACTCCAATACCAACCAGCCCCGTTACCATAACATGTCCCACTAAACTTTCTGGTGCTCTGTACTGTACTACTTACCAACCTCCACCCATGTGGTACCCAAACATATACATCAGATGTAACATGAGTACCATCTTACCGGAGGTGCTGACAGTGAGTGCTGCCAGGGCCCAGCGGAGTCCCGTCATACCTCTATACTGGGAGCACAGTCTGTCCAGGCTGTACTGAACCAACTGGCTCAGGGACTGGGGCAGGCTCTGGAGGCTCTCTTTCATCTGAGACAGAATGAGAGATGTTAGCACAACCATCATCATTGTTATTATCAAGTTTCATTTTATTGCCATGTGCGCCAAGGTGCGATGAAATTTGGCAGCAGGGTAAAAGAGACCTCCCTGCGAAAGGGGAAGGTGAAAAGATGAACTTCACACAACAAATGCTTACTTGCATTAAGTCACAGTCACAAAATATAACAGTACACCAATAGCCAACAAGAAAGCG
>OOFE01034621.1:1677-14145 GCA_900323365.1 Monocentris japonica | reverse complement strand
GGGGGGGGTTGGTATGTACTGCACAACTAACCAGTGGACACCAAGTGTGTGTGTTCTCACTGCCCCCCTTCAGCCCTCCAGCTTTTAGCACATTCTGACCCAGCTGTGAGAGTAGAGCCGGGGCACTTGGGATCACATTTTACTGCTGACATTTTATTGCTGACATGAACGCCCAGGCCCACACTAAGGGGAGCAGACCAGGAACAAACCCCTTGCCAGGATGAAGGGAAAGGTCGCTGTGGAACCTGACTGTAGAGAAGAGCTGACTTCGGATCAGTGAAGTACCAGATCCTCTCTGAGAACTCAGGCACTATGATCTGAAAGTCACAACTGATCATCAATGTTTGAACTTTTAGATTCAAATGAGCTTCATTTTGTACTTGGTGCTAGCAGTGCACATGAACAGGTTTCCAACAATGCATCCACGATTTCTGAAAAACTACCCTGAGGATTTTTCATTGTCATTAAAGCAGCTCTACAAAGAGTTGCTTCATAACATTACAGATTAAAGTTTTAGTTCTCTTGCTTCCAAGTTTGGGAGAAACTTGTTCATGTACACAAATCAAACTGTCCAAGTTTCTGGAAATAATACATATACATTTTGATTTAGTAGATTCAAATACTAGCTCAAATGCTTATCTATGATAACTTACTAGCTCTTAGTAATCTAAAAAAAAAAAAAAAACAAAAAACTTACTCTTAACCACTCTTATTCTGACACAGGAGAAATGTCATCCTGACACATTGGCTGTCAAGGGATGTGATAAAATAAAATCTGTCTGCACACAAAGCCACAGGTGCTATTAAGATAGAATATTTGCTCTGGTGAATACTGTCAATGTCTCAATCATTACAAATCTAATAACTGATCAAAAAAGGTGTCATTATGAAATAGGTGATGATTAGACAGGACTCCTCTGAATGCCTTAAAATGTTGCTGATTAGACATTGTAGCACTGCAAGAACCATATTTAATACAATTAAACTAGAGGTGTGATCAGGACCACTACTTCATTAGAATCATATTCAATGCATTAATACAAAGAATGTGTAAATTAATAATCCTATAGGACTAATAGTGAAAAGTATGAAACAAAACATTATCAGCTGCCACTCAGCAATAATCCTCCTTCCCAACAATCAAGACGTGATTTCTACAATCCACGTAAACGGTTGCAGCTACACTCGTTTGATTTGAAAGTCTACAAAATCAAAACCAAAGATTATATTCCCCCAAGATAGATGCGACCTAACCATTCACGCAAACTACTGTGGCGTGTACATGCATTAAGATTCTCTTTTCGCAAAAGTTACCTTGATGAATTTGTCTGCGTTGTTATCCTCGGACATGGTGGTGTTCCGCTCTTGGCAGATGAGCCTGTATGTCCGACCTCAGGCGGTTGACAATGAAAACAAAGTGCTTTTCTTTGACCTTTAAAAGTTTTTGTCTTGTAATGTGGGATCGGAGCTGACTGACGTTCTCCAAGGCTTATGCTACTGATGGCAGGACAAGGCCATGAGCGCAAACTGATATCCAGCCACCAAGCAGCCACAGTCGAATGTGTTCACTTGGGGAAGCGGACTTGAAGCCACCCAGCCGGTACGATGTATATCAGGCCAGCTCGGCTCACAGCCTCGGGTACCGACTCGCTCTTCCAGTCGTCTTGAATTCACTGTAGTGACCATGTAGAGTGCCAAACTCCAAGCACGGTGACCAGAAAAACCATAGGGGCGCAATCCAATGTGGATTAGCCCACCACTTTTGGTGGGGCGCTGAGTATGTGACAAGAATAGTATATTTTTAGCCAGCGCAATGAGTGCAGTGGTCTGCTAACGTTACGCTACTTGGTTAGCAGAATACCAGGGATTGGCTAACTTGCTATTAGCTCGTTTGCTAGCAAATAATCTAATGCCACTCTATCTACGGTTGGGGCCGATGATTATGTAACAAAAACAATTGTGAAAGATAAGGTAGACCAAAGATACCGTGTGAAATGTGCCGACGGTGATAGCTAAGTTAATTTAAAAATTGGCACACCGTGTTCCAGAGAGTTGAGACGTATAATAGGCTATTCGTCGAGACAAGGTTTGCTAACGCGCTAGCTAGCTCAGATGGTAAATTGGTTAGATAGTAGCGCGCAATCATTTGCGCTCCCAAGAAATATTAAGTGTGTATCTCAACAATGGAAAGAATTGATAAAGGGTGTTATGAGAGGTGACCAAGGAGAGATGTGTATCTCTTGGCTACCTTGCTAATTCCATGGCTCCTTCTTGTCAAAGAATACACAAACCGACTCAGTACCTACGCAAAAGTAGTCTGTACAGAACGCCTGATGAAAATCATCTACACGCTTTATGAATTCACACATTTTGCGCATATACACACTTCTTATCCTATCAAAAGAGATGACTTGAATTGATATTAAGCATTTCTCGCCCAGTGCAAAATTCACTCGTCTCATTTTCGATTTCATTAAAGCAGATAGTCGAAGCCCGACTCTGTTGGGGCCTTCTAAGGTCCTACTTTTCAATGCGGATATAAGGGTTATAAGAAATCGCAAAGCCTTGGGATTGGCTATCTATTCTTTTCGTAGGAAGTGGATGTAGGTGTGTCTTAGCACTTGTGACTACAACATACTACGTCTGTTATAATGGACTACAAAGATGAAGCGTTGACTCAAAGCAGCTTGCATAGACCTAGTCATATTGTAATTGAAGAATTCAGCAACGATTGCCCTCAAACTTGGAAAGATTTGGGCGAATGAACATAAATTCTTACTGTGATATAAGCCAAAGATTGTTATTTTTACATCGTAGTCAATTGCTACAACAAAGAAATAAGGCCACAGTAGGTTCCTATTATGGGCCTCATTTTCCTCTATGTTCCTTAAATCCTACCTCCCGGTGAAAAGGCTACCTTCACATAAGCATTATCCTCACAATTTGTGTGTGCTTGCGTGTGCGTGATCACGTCCATGTGTCAGCTACCGTACATTGTGCATTTCATGGCATGCAGTGCGTAAGATGGAATGGGGTGGCATGGAAATGTCGGAAAATGTAGGAAAAACTGTCTTTATAGACTTCACTCTTCTTTTATGAGGTGTAGCTATTACGATCCCAAAAAGTAGTTAGGTTAACTGGTGAAATGACAAAGACAAGAATGCAGCTACTCTACAGATCAACCCGCAGAATTAACGTAGGTTAATTAGGCCTTTCTAGTAGGCTACCTAGGACATTTGTCAGAATTCTCTCACATTATTACACTTATTACTCACATGATCATCATAAACAGTATATTCTGCTGTGAAATACATCATGTCATGTCATTCGCTCAACCCGCCAATGCATGGATAATCCATAGGTTTTATCAGCACCTTGGATAGCACCCAAGGTTCCTTTCCGGAGAAACAGAAAACCTTCTCAAAATAATCTGATGTTCCCTGAATGCAGTTGACAGCAGCACGATTTTAAGACATTTCTTGTCCTGTGACTAAAATGGCCTGGGCATATGTTTAATGGGTGACTGTAATAGGCAATTCTTCGCTCTTTTCACTGTTGTGTTACATGCAACCAACTCTTTAAAGCATACCCCTATACTTGTAGCCTTCTTGGCTATTTAATGCATTCAGGATTCTCTTGATCGGACCAGTTATTTGCAGGTTGCCCGGAAAGGGAAAGATCGAAACGCAAGCAGAAAGAAGGCATTTTAAGTGTCATCGTCATCAGGCTAGTTGTGAACAGTCAAATTTTCTTTTGTAATGTTTAGTTGCCACTATTATGCAAACGCAAGCAGTGTGCAATCGTGCGTGTACCTACCTGTGTGCACGTGCGCGTGCGTGTACGTGCGTGTTAGCCGGCTCACGTGGATGCCACAATACAGCCGCTGAGGTTTCATGGACTTCCTGTAAATAGTACCATGATGTAGGTCTGATATTCCCGAAAAAGAGAAGTTATTATTTATTTCTCCTGGTGGTCTGCATTAAATATTGTAATATTCGTACATTTTGTATGATCTTTATGGTTGTTAAAGAACACACTCCAGCAGTGTGTGGTTGGATGGTATGTGCCGTTACGCCTTTCATATATCCCTCCGCTGTTTTTGTCCCCTTTCAGACTGTTTTGGTCTTTTCGCTGTTAGCAACGGATAGAACCCGAGATAGCTGTAAACCCCATTTTGAGATAATCGAAAATTATTGTTAGGATTACATAACAAATTGACAAGAGGTGTAATACACGCGTTAATTTCCGAAGAGTGATTGGCGCTTATTGTCCTTTTTTAAGATTATTTTTTTTCTGTTTTAATAGGCATTGTACAGATCGCTAATTTAGCTAGTATACGTTAGCTAGCTACCTTGTTAGCATAGCATCCTCCTCAAGAAGCTGAGGCAGAGAAGCAAGTTGACATTAGCTTGCTAGCTAGCCAGATCTTCAGATTGCTAGCAAGCTGTCACACAACTGTCCACCGTTTCATCATCACTAGCTTGCAGTGTGAAGCTGATCGTTTTAAAACATTAGAAAACACTGCAAACGTTGTCGTTTATGGGATCACCATGTCAATGAAGGCCGGTGGAAATCGCAAGCCCGGCGGTGGCAGCGCTGGTGGTGCCGCTGCCTCTGGTGCTGGGGGGAGCGGCGGGGGACGACAGAATTTGGGCAGGTCAGTGAAATTACGTGAGCGAAATTACACGGTACCTGGTGATTATGTGGTCACTTTCCAGGACATAGCTGTAATGGTTACCAATGGTGTCAGTTGCAGGATGTGACATTTCCGTTATGCGGTCCAAAACTTGTATATGTCTGTGAACGTATTTGGGCCTTGCGACGTATTGGTCACCTAGCGTAACGTTATGCAGTTAGCAAGGCCCGTCTGCTCGCATAGTGTAGGAACTTCGACCTAACGTTACCCCTTCTTCCATGTGAAATCAAACATAGCATTTGGCCTCTGAGCATGCATTTTGACCTGTTTTGGTGGAACAGATTTTCTCGCGAGCTTGTTGTAGTAACGTTGCTTGATAGGTTGCTAATATTAGTTAAACGTTACTATCAAATCCTGCCCAGCCTGAAGTTCATAGTTAGGAAGCCAGCTAGCAGTAATTAGCCATTTGACAGTCCATGCTTGTAATTCAGTGCGCTTGCCTCTTTCACGGCTAGCTAACGTAACGTATCTTGGAGGCTTTGGTCTTAATCGATTGCGATAAAATACGGTTTTTGTTTTGGTATGACTGACGTGTTTCTGGATACCGCAACAATGCTGCAATGGGTTTGCCAAGAATTTGATACAAATGTGTGGGCGAATGAAAGATAGGGGCGGGGGTGTTGAAGGGGTGAGGAGGAGAGGAGAGGAGAGGAGAGGGGAATTAGACCGACGGGCTTTCAACCTTGACGTTGCCGTTGCTGCTTGTATGAAATAGTGTCCTTGAAGCATGACATTTGTTTAAATGTCGTTTTAAGTTATATTACATATTGTCAATACAGTAGTCGTATGCATATTGTGCATTTTAGCGTGATTATTTGGATAGCCTTCTATTCACCGGTCACTAGGACAGCATGTCCCATTCATTGCGTAGGTTTTATCCAATGGGGCCACGCCGAAGATGTTATAAAATAAGGTTGAACCTGTTAGACACCTACATACAAATGAAGCAGACGCTAGCCTACTTCAGCTCAGAAAAACTAAAAATGCCTTGGATTTATTTAGTTTTATTATTGAAAAAATGAGCTTGTGAAAGTAGCCCAAGTGAAACTTATTACTCATTCACTACAAAGTATATTGTGGGGATAGTGGGCATTGCTACATCGGTGGGTGTGTGTATGTGTGTGTGTGTGGGCGGGCCATGTGCCAGCTACCTTACAAGGCATTTTAGGACATGCTTGAAAAAATGTAGGCTACACAGTGTTTGGCTGACAGACACTTTAACATGATTCTGTTAAAGCCTGTCCAACAAAATCTGTTTGGGCTCATGGAAAGTTTCAGAATCCACACTATATCCACATATGTAAACACTTTACTTACATAGTCTCATATGCACAACATTTGTATATAGATTAGATTCGGACCAGTGATTGTGATGATGATTCTTGGGGTTCTCCCCAAACAGTGTAACAGAGATACCCTGATACTGACGATCATGGTGATTCTGACATCAATGCCCCTTTTTCTTTCAGAGGACGACACAGTGGCAAAGGTCCTTCTGCAGCAGTAAGTAACCTGTTTGAATAGTTAACTCTTGTAAGTCAGCGGTGTACTGCTTTTTCAGTCTCAGACCTCTTTATTATGAGAAATAGTATAGTACATAAATAGTATATAATAATAGTATAGAAATAGTATTAACATTCAATAGTATTCACATGCACTTGGAATGCAGCACTGGTCAAGACTCATGGATGTGCGTACGATAGCATAGCCCAATGTGTCCTTGAACAATAGGAAGATTAGAATTTAACTGAATGTTTTTTGTTTTTGTTTTTTTTCTCAGGTTGTTTTCAATGGTGTATATGGAAATATGAGGATGGTCCATGTCTTGACATCAGTGGTGGTATGTTTACTGTGTGTTTGTCTGTTAGGTCTTTGAGATAATGCTCCTTTTGCAGAATATGTGTCGTATGTGCTTTTGAATTTTGTCCAATGCATAAGAGTCAAGAGAGTCAAGAACTTTATTTGTCACATACGCATACAGGATGTGCAGTGAAATGAAAAATAACGATACGGAGGCAAGGAATGCAGACACCATCAGAGGAAAACCTTGTGTGACACAGCCATGCGACTCATGCTTACTGTAAATGAATTGCTTACAGCAGCATATACTGCAACCTGTCATTCACCACATGCTGATGTCTCCAGAATGTCCACACTGCAATAAAGAAAAGCCTGTGTAATTTGTTGAGACAGCTGGTTGCATAAACAAAGAGATTGATTGATTATTTGTTTATTTCTGTTTTGCAGCAGATGGGTTTGTAAACTTATTTTTTGATTGTGAAGATGTGTGGATATTGGCACTGAAGTGTATGAGTGAGTGTTGCACACAGTGTATAATGATAGGCTTGCCTATTTACAGGGGACCAAGTGTGAGCTGAAAGTAAAGAATGGAGCAGTCTATGAAGGAGTGTTTAAGACATATGGTCCAGAGGTAAGGAACACACATAGGGTGAAGTTGTTTCTAGGTGGTGATATGGAGTCAGTTCTGTAATTTCTTCATTAATGATGCTAATGGTTAAGTATGCAAGGACGATTGTGCTTAGACAGCACGTGAGGGCAGCTTCACCCCAAAGGTTGCTCAGACAAGACTGCTCTCTTCATCTTTCCTTTTTACGGAGGAGAGGTATATGGTCCCTCATCCTTCCCTTTAAGGACAAAGTATTTCCCAATGCTTGCCCCATTGGAAAATTTCATTTTGCTCAAATGAAACACTTAACCTGAGTGATTTTAGAAGTTTTCTCTGCAGTTGCGCTGGCAGAGCATGGCTTTAACTTCAGTTCCTGATGAAAGATTTATTAACACGAAGTACTCCCACCATGTTGTAGTCTTTTGTTGTTATACAGCTGTTGTGAATCAGAACCTAGAACTGATTTCCTGTTGGTGGTTCCAGGCTTTTGCAGTAATTCAGAATCCTCCTTAATTACAATTTAATGCTGTTTTCTCCCTCAGTGTGACCTGGTGTTGGATGCGGCCCACAGAAAGAGCCCTGAGCCAAGTGTGGGCCCACGGAAAGAGGATATCATGGAGAGCATAATTTTCAAGGCCTCCGACGTAGTAGTGGTCACCTTCAAAGACGTGGACCTGAATTTCGCCAGGAAAGGTACACAAATTAGTGGTCTTGGTGAATATTGTCTAGGTACATATACAGTGGTCTACTTAGACCCACTCTTGTACATACTAAACATTCATGAATTCACGTATACAGTATAACAAGGTGAGTTTCACATTGCATGCATTGCACATACACAAAAACAAACACATATGCCAAAGTGAATGGCCATCACTCCATACACACAACTTATTGATCTTATTCAGTCTGTATTTACTGCCGTGATGTCGGAGAGGCTGTGCCATGAGTTAAATCTTGTGTGTCTGCTCTGAGGGGCCAGTCATTGAAGACTAATGTGAAGTATTGATTGGTCCGAAGGTCGCCCTGGCACAACGAGGACACTCAATAAAGGCTGAATGAGTCTCCTTCATCTAATTCATCTTTACCCATACAATTTTCTTTTGAACCATAATGGACTGTGTGGGAGGGTTTTACGATCTAAAAATGAACAGACCATAAAGTGTTAAGACTCACAATATAATTCTGTGAGACAGTAGTGCTGGGGTGCCATTTCTGACATCACATTATAATCCTATTTAATTTAACAATTGTGGATTGACTGTTTGAAAATGTAACATTGTTTTGCAGCAAAATCACAAATGTACAGGTTAAATGTTAAGGTTACAGATCCACCAGATGAGAGTTTTTCCTATGGGGCAAGAAGGCAGTTTACATTGCTACAGCACAGCAAAATGGACATTATTTTTGCACATTGTGTATGGGTCAGAAATCTCAGTTTTCTCATTAGTTACTATGGATGTAACTAAAGTTCTTGACATGAAAGTTTGCAATCCAAAAATTATGCATTGTGGAGTTGACATTTGTTTTGATTTCAGCTACAGTCTGATATCTAAGAAATTACATTCAGAAAGGTCTTTTCTCTTTTGCATTGTTTGAACACTAGAGAGTGCAAGACCAGCAAGTTTCAGCTTGGGTCATCACAATTCCAGTGAGCCCAGCTGAACTCACTACTGTTTAGACGTAGTAGGCAGCAAGATCGACTCAAGAAATTGAGAACGCTCTGTGAACTGAATGTATTGTTACATCCCTATTGGTTACCTGTGGTTGTATTACAACACTTGCCCTTAAAAACGCATCTAGTTGATCTGTAGCCTATCATTATTTGGTGATAACCCTGAATGTGACAGTTGACCATTTTATAAAATTTGATCTGTGGAAATGAGACAGGGTTGTTCAGTAAGGTAGGAAGGGGGGGGGGTGTCAACTGTTAGTGTGACCACCAGTTCAGTCATTCAGTCTGTCTATCAGTCCGTCTTCTGACTCTTTCTCTCATATGTCTGTCTCTCCTCTCCAATGGTCTAGTCTCCTCTGACACAGGTAATATATGGCTGTTTTCTCCTCTCACATCTTTCTGTACACACCCACTTACACACACACACACACACTTTGATAAGCTTGATAAGATTGAAAATGCATTAATGTCCACATCAAGGCTTAATCATAAAGCCTAAGTTAAGAATCAGACATCTGACTCAAGTCAGTTTCCCTCCTTTTCACCAGATCCTTCATCATCTGTAGGCTTGATGTTGCTTTCAATGGAGACAGAAATCTTCCCAGAAGCAAAGCAGTCGGCTACCATAACACACACAGTTTAATTAAGCCTTTATTTCACTTATCCCATTGAGACTGACACACACATCTGTCACATGCACGTATTTCATATGTGTCAGAGTGCATGAGCAGCCAGCAGTGGCACCCTTGCAGCAGGCTGGGGTTCAGTGACCGACTCTTTGGCAAGGAAGGATAGTGGTCACATCTCCCCTTGTAAGTACAGGAATGTTTTTTGTTCACTTGAAATAGATGATGAAGATCAACGTATTTTTTTTTCTTTATTTTTTCAAACATGATGTTCTTCTGTGGAACACTTGGTTTCTAAGCCCATTGGAGCAGTAGCCCAAGTCAAATCAGAGCTAAGTGTAACAGGAAAACCGATGATCACCTTGAGTATGATTCCATTGAAAGCAACTGACATTGAGCATTAGCAACTTCATTTGCTTTTTGGATGTAATATGACCAATCTGGTTATGTCGGGGTGTCTAAATTAGGTTTGGGCTTGGGAGTGCTTATAAGTCTTATAATTGACTGCAATCTAAATGCATGTTTGCTGACCCCCCACTACGCCCTCTTTTGATTTGTATCTGTTAATTGTTTCCTAATTCCAATCCCCATGATGGACCATGTGCAGCCTCCTCGATTGACACAATTCTGTCCTGCCAGCCCATGTCACAGTATGGCGCAGATCATTTATGAATGTGCGCAGCTCTGTGCCGGAATGGCATGAGCTGGGAGGACTCTATGATGTTAACTCCAGGTTGCTGATATGCTTTATGCACATGGTCCATCGGTATTAGCTCTGGGATGTGAGAGCAGACTTGGGTTGAAATGAGATTAGGTTTCCTTTCAAATATAATTGGGGGTTTTATTGAGCTTGCCTAGCTTTCGTTCAGTTGAGCCAACCAAATCATTATGAAAGTACACGTAGAAGCAGAGTGAGTGGTCCTGAAAGTGTGGACTGTCATAAGTAGAGTTTGCCCCAAGTAGTAGTATATTTTTAAATGTGAATGTGTTAGGTCTTTAAGACTGGTGCAATTCTAGGCACACTATGATGGCTACAATAAATGTCTGATGAAGGTCAGATGACTGAAATGGTATATATTATGGAGGACAAAATCAAAATACATGAATGAATAAGTAACAGTGAGCATAAATAAAGTGAGACAATGAATTAACAACACAAATGTTTTCTATAGTAATCTATTTCCCCATTTATTCATTTCCCTTTTTATTTATTTCTACTATGATAATGAGGCCAAGTAAATCAAACATATGTGGATGGTGTTTAACACACTGTTGATTGGTCATTGTAGTGGTCTATTGCTCGAGTGGATTTGCCTTACTTGGCTACAAAACAACTGTGTCTGCAGCAAACTTCAAGACTCGCCGCATCGTCGACATAACTTCACTGTTAGGCTGTAAGTTGGCTACTGCAGAGCAGAATTAGGCTATAGGTTGGCCACTGCCAAGAAGACTGGCCAGGCTGTGATAATTAACATTGCCGTATCCAGAGAATTAAGAGATTTGGCACTGCAGACGACAACAATGCGTCCTCTGATTACCTGCTTTTCTGTGTAGAGACAATAATCAACAATTTCAGTCTGCTGCTCGCTGTTACCGACATAGAGGTCGACCCTAATTTGATTGCAGTGTTGGACACCACGCCCACTAAAGCATCGTATCTGCATATTGTGGAGCAGGACACACATAAATAAATAAATACTGAAATAAATGAGTAGGGAAATAAATGAAAGGTAAATGAAGTGCGTGTGTGCGCATGTGTGTATCTATATACACACTTTTGTCTTGATTACACATTGATTTTCTAATTTCTGTATTAAATTATGTTCATGTTTAGTTTTTCATTTATTTATTGACAGATTTTTCTTTCAGACATTTCTTTTGTGGTTTTTACTTTATTAATTTATTTCTAATTATAGCCCATTCTGTCCTCCATAATATATCTTCTCCTTTAAACCTACTTTAATTAATTGGTTGATTGTTTTTATAGCAAGCCAAGATAGTGTGTGGAAGTGCCTTTTTTCACTTTCTTTACCAGACTGTCATAAATCCATTAGGTTTAGCATTACCAAGGCAGGCTCAAACTCAAAAGTTTTTGAAAGGATTTTTTCCCAATCCAGTTGGACCCATGTCTGGTTATGTGAGTGTCTCCCTATAGGCCTTGCTTTGAGAGTGGCAGAAGCTCTTCAGGCTTGAGCACTTATGCAGTGAGAGTGCAACCATGTATCACGATTTGACTGTATATCACCACAAGCCTGTGTGGGTGTGTGGTTGTGGGTAACTTGTGTTCCTGCCTGTGCTTGTCTGCTGTATATGAATGTGTTTCTTTGTGTGTGTCACAGACAACTTCACAGATGCAGCGGTGACCAGCAGGATCAACGGGGAACACAAGGAGAAAGATCTAGAGCCCTGGGATGGAGGAGAGACTCATACCTCCGACAGTCTGGAGTCCCTGGACACAGACGTGGTAGGAAGACAGACAGACAGTCATACATCCATGTTCACCTGCTAACACACATTCTCTGTTCCAGTCTTGGTCTTGGACTTGCTCTCCCAACCCACTTTAGTTGTAATATTGACCTGATCTTAACTGAGGTAGCTGTTTCCACAATAGTGAATGCTATGTTCCTTAAGGGAAGAATTAAAGAAAGATAGGTGGAATGCATCCCCTTCCAAGGGACTGGCTTATGAAACCCATCTGTTCCCTGCCGTAGGATGTTTCTGTTAATTGTTTGTAACTGATGCTTTTAAAAAGAATATACTGTATGTCTTAAAGTAATGATTTGACTTGCATGCTGTCTTGCACTTGATGCCTCGATGTCATCACCTTGCTTAGGCTGAAGGGACAACAAGGACCTCAGTTGAAATGTGCAGGATTTCTTTTGTTATCCATGACACTTTCTCTCCACATTTGCAGTATGCATGCTATGTTTTAAATTTGTCAAAGAAAGAAAGAAGCTAAAAGTCCCTGTCTTCCGATTTGTTAATAAGGGTCTGATGCAAGGTTCTCTCTCTCTCTCTCTCTCTCTCTCTCTCTCTCTCTCTCTCTCTCTCTTTCTCTCTCTCT
>OOFE01034617.1:2438-12722 GCA_900323365.1 Monocentris japonica | reverse complement strand
TCACCAAGTAGAGAGACAATGACCTATGCCCAGGCACAGCGCATGGTTGAGCTGGAAATTCAAGGACGCATCCACCGCATTAGCATCTTTGACAACATTGATGTGGTGTCAGAGGAAGACAGTGAGGCAGAGGACCCTCCATCCTCTGGCACTGGTGGCAGTGGGGGAGGGGCATGTAATGGTGCAGACAGTGGAGCGGGAGGCAGCGAGGCGGGAGGCAACGGCAAGGACCGACCAGACACCCCAGCTGCTAATGGGGGCAAAGCCACTCCAAAGTCTGGGAAACATAAGGGTAAGGAGAAGAAGAAGGAGGGCTCGTCCCATCACCACAGCGCTCCTTCTGGGCCTGCAGTCAAGCTTCCTGAAGCGGTGTTCAGAGAACTGGACCAAGAGAGACCTGATGCACCTCCACGACCCTCATCTTACTACAGGTCTGCATTGAGAATTAGAAGCCCTTTATTGATAAGTGCATAGCAGGCAGGAGGAATTTATCTTTGTCACATGGTGTTGGAACATTAGCACAGTACAGTGGTGCCATGCTTAGTCACTTTCTACAAGGTCTTACACAACCTCATGTATAATGTAAAGGAGACAGTGCAAGTCATGCATGCTGCATGCAAACAATAGACTGTCAGAACATACAAATCCTCTCAGTAGCAGCATTTACATTAATGTTCAGCTGTGAACAGGGGCAGCATCATGGGTTTTAATAGAGCATGCTGTGTGAGAAATAAGTTTGAGCAAAGACAGGTTGGGTGATAACGTAGTACCAATTGCAGTATACAGATACAGTCAGTCATTCACCAGTTTGTTTGCAGTTTACCAGCTCAATGTTGTGTATGTAATGTGAAATGATGTCAGTTTCTGCATTCTGTTTAGTGTCAGTGTTACTTCCTTTCTTCCTCTGAAAAGCTGAGGTTGGTGTCTATCATTTACTCTCATTTACCCATGTTGCTTTTCCCCCCAGATAGTTCACATAGAGTTCATATACTCATTTGTCCCTCCTTTCCACCCCTGGGCCTCAGGTACATTGATAAGTCTGTGGAGGAGCTGGATGAGGAGGTGGAGTATGACATTGATGAGGAGGACTACATCTGGCTCGACATCATGAACGACAAGCGCCGCAGTGACGGTGTGACACCCATCCCTCAGGAGGTCTTTGAGTATCTCATGGACCGCCTTGAAAAGGAGTCCTACTTTGAGAGCCACAATAAGGTACCTGATACACTCATTGCACTTGGATTGTGATGGATAGGGGATGGATAGTGGATAGGGGAAAATGATATTTGAGTATTTAAGGAATTCATCCCACTGTCTTCCCTCCCCCCATCATCCTCTTTCAGGCGGACCCCAGCACTCTGATCGATGAGGATGCTGTCTGCTGCATCTGTAATGATGGAGAGTGTCAGAACAGCAACGTGATCCTATTCTGTGATATGTGTAACCTGGCAGTACACCAGGAGTGCTACGGCGTACCCTACATCCCAGAGGGCCAGTGGTTATGCCGTCGCTGCCTGCAGTCGCCCAGCCGAGCTGTGGACTGCGCCCTCTGCCCCAACAAGGGAGGAGCTTTCAAACAGACAGACGACGCGCGCTGGGCGCACGTGGTGTGTGCCCTGTGGATACCAGAGGTGAATGTATACACCACATGCATGTTTGAATAGAGCTACATAATCAACTAGGTATTCTGTAAGGACTGAGCTGCTGTGCTTTCTGCAGTGTTATTCATTTCTGTGCTGCATAAGGCCTTCTGTATGCGTCTGCTTTACTTAAGAATCGCTTTAATTCACCAAGGAATCAAAGAAAGGAATTTGACTTGGTTAATTGGTGCTTACACATGATAAGACATAGAAGACATTATACAGTACAGGATTGACAAGAGGTACAGGACAAACAGGACCTCACATATAGTGCAGACAGGACCTACAGTAGACTAAACATGTAGTATACTGTCAAAGTCGAAGAACAGTTCCAGTATAGCAGCATTGGCATAGTTGGTTGCAGCACAGATGTAGTCAGAGATATGTTATGTGCAACTGAGTATATGAATGGTAAAAGATTCATACATGACAGATGGGCAAAACACAACTAGGGTGACAGATAGCCTCCTCAATAGCTTAGATCAGTGTCCATACACAGATTAGCAGGGCTCCGTCAGTCTGTCATCTCCTTGCTCAACTGTCCCTTTGGTATAAAGTATTGCACTGAACTGTATTGTGTTGTCTTTCCTCAGGTCTGCTTTGCCAATACAGTGTTCCTGGAACCTATTGACAGCATCGAGCACATCCCTCCTGCACGTTGGAAGCTCACCTGCTACATCTGCAAGCAGCGCGGCTCAGGCGCCTGCATCCAGTGTCATAAGGCCAACTGTTACACAGCCTTCCACGTCACCTGTGCCCAGCAGGCGGGTCTTTATATGAAGATGGAGCCTGTCAGAGAAACTGGGGCCAATGGCACCTCCTTTAGCGTCCGCAAGACAGCCTACTGTGATATCCACACACCCCCAGGCTCAGCCCGACCCCTAGGAGGAGTAGGAGGGACCAGCATGGGTTCCTCCCACAGTGAGGGAGAGCTAGATGAGGATGATGAGCCCACTATCAGCCATGATGATGACTCCAAGGGCTGGAGCTCTGAGCGAGCCAAGAGGGCGAAGGCCAAGTCTAGGCTGAAGATGAAGAGAGCCAGAAAGATCTTAGCTGAGAAGAGGGCTGCTGCACCAGTGGTGTCTGTGCCCTGTATACCCCCCCACAGGTACACATACAATACACCACCTGTTACACTGATATGTGCTTTACAGCTCAAGGTGCTGAACAAAGTTGTTTATACAATTCTGTATATGGATAGATAGATGGATGGCATATTTACATCTATACAAGTAATAAGTTTAAGGTAGGTATAAGGACTGGGAAGAGCACCCTGATGCATATGAGCTAGCAGGGTGGCCTAGTGATTAGAAAAATCATCCTTAAACAAGAAGACCCAGCTACAAGCATCTGCCCTGCTGAAGTATCCTTGAGCAAGATCAATCCTTACTAGCCACCAATCCTTACTACCTTCAGTGATGCTGTTCTGTCGAAAACCCAGCGCTCTGACCTGAATAAAGAGAGAATTTCTCTACAGGGATCAGTCAAAGTACCAGAGTAACATTAGTCTTTGCTATTCTCTAGGCTGAGTAAAATCACCAGTAACTTGACGGTACCCAGGAAGAGCCAGTTTATGCAACGATTGCACAGCTACTGGACCTTGAAGAGGCAGAGTCGCAACGGTGTACCTCTGCTGCGCCGGCTCCAGACCCACCTGCAGTCACAACGCAATGCTGACCAGATCCCACAGCAGCCAACATCACAGCTTCCTTCGGTAACCTGTGTAACTGTTTAGCAAAAAAAGATTACTATGTAGCAATTAATTTGAGTATGTGTTACTGTGATTGTCTCATCTTATTGTCTAACATAGATGTGTGTATGTGCTTGTTGGTGCTTCAGAGGGATGGTGAGGAGAAGCCGTCTGCTTTGAAGGAGCAGCTGAAGGCATGGCAGAGGCTGAGGCATGACCTGGAGAGAGCCAGGCTACTGGTGGAGCTCATCCGCAAGAGGGAAAAACTCAAGAGGGAGACGGTGAGACACATAAATTAGATGCATTTATGATGCTAATAGGAATCAAAACCCCAACTCCAGCAGTGGCTATGCCATGCTCTACTCACTGAGCTATTTTAGAAAAATGTGCTACTCCTCCTTTTGAAACAAGCTGAGCATTTAAGTCCAAACTAAAGTCCCATTTATAAAGTACAAACTACAACCCACTTTAGCTGTTGAATCATTATGATTAGTTTCAATTTGTCTACTTCCCTGCAGTTTGCCATTCACTTACTTCTCCTGCAGACATCCCTGGTGCTGCCCGGTACTCTCATATGCACTCACACACAAGTGTGCGGGTGCACACACACACACACACGGCCAAACTCTGGCTCTTGCAGTTTGTGATGTATTTGTCTCCTTTGATTTATTAACCTTGTTTTTATCTGTATTTCTTTGGTTTCTGTAAAGTAACTTGTGACAAACCTGTTTGTTAAAAGAGATATTCAACAATAAATCACATTTTTTGAGTTGTATACATATTTGTATGACATTTACGCGGTGAAACCTAGCAATACTGGACATAAATTCAACATTGCAGATATAATTTCACCAGGCCCAAAAATGTATTTGTAAAAATTTGTCTCGCCCTCTGTCAGTTGAAAATTTTAGCTCTGGCCCCAATGGGTGACAAATACCAAAGATTTAGGGGTAATATGAGTGGGCAGACATTTTTTAAAGTTAATTAGCTTGCTATGTCAGCTAGCTAGTAGGCTAATCTCCAGTATGTTGTCAGACACACACGCTTCTTCCCTCGCTCTCCACCACTCAAATTGTCATTTCTTCTTTCTCCTGGGCGGAGACAGGCTGAAACTGTGTATTTCATTCGTACACACACACAGTTCCATCTGCACAGCCTCCTCAGTCCCACACTGAGCAGGTGTGTTTGCTTATTGTCTTAAACAAAGTGTGTGTGTGTGTGTGTGTGTGTGTGTGTGTGTGTGTGTGTGTGTGTGCGTGTGCGCAGATTAAAGTGCAGCAGATGGCGCTAGAGATGCAGCTGACTCCCTTCCTGGTGCTGTTGAGGAGTACGTTGGAGCAGTTACAGGAAAGAGACACCAGCAACTTTTTCACTGAGCCTGTACCCCTGGCAGAGGTATGTGCATGTGCACACACACACACACACACTTAAGAGGTATGCATATTCACTTTAGTTATGGTTCCAAATCTTATTCTGAAGATATATAAGCTGTATATCCACACTTGACCTGAAAATGGCTGCGTCAAGTTACTGGTGACCTGAAAATGGCTGCTGTTTGCCATCTGTGGCTGCATTTATTTAAACCAGTGTCTGGATATCTTTTTCCCTTTACATCTCTTTACATCTCTTTTCATTGCTTATATGTGCATTGAGGGTGGATTGCGTCCATACTTTGTAGAATTCCAATCACAGTGCATGTCTGACCACTTTTGTCTGTTTTTGAAGATTCAATTTTTTCATCCAGTCCTGTCACTTAATGTGTCTTTGCATGATTGGATGGTAAAAGTTGCATTGAAAAGTTGAACCATAGCCTTATTCTGTCTGACTTCTACACAATCACATCTGTACTCAAGATTCACTGTATGAATACAAATGGTCATTTGTATTGGTCGCTCCTCTCCCTGTTTCTCTACCCCACTCTCCAGGTGCCAGACTATCTAGACCACATTGACACTCCCATGGACTTCCAGACCATGTGGAACCTGCTGGAGTCCCATCACTACCTCACATTTGAGGCCTTCGAGGCCGATTTTGGCCTCATTGTTAATAATTGCCTCAAGTACAATGCCAAGGACACAGTCTTCTACCGCGCTGCCCTGCGGCTCAGAGAGCTGGGCGGGGCTGTCATGAGGACTGCCCGGCGCCAGGCTGAGCGGATTGGCTTAGACTATGAGGCAGGCATGCACCTCCCCAGAGAGCCAAGCCCTGACAGCCAGCATGACCGAGAGAGAGACAGAGACAGAGAGAGGGAGCGGGAACGAGACAGGGAGAGAGAGAGAGAAAGAGAACGGCCATTGTCTTCCAATGAAGATGGTAAGTGACCTGCACCAAGCTTCTGCCAGGGTGTGCCCTGCAGACAGACATTTTTGGCAGCCACCAAAGCCTTCTCCAAATGCTCAAGTTAAAAACAACTTCAAATTTTTATTTTTGGCACAATGAGGCCACCTGACCAGCAGATGGCAGAAATTTGAGTTTGGTCATTTGCTCAGCAGAAGAAACAGCAGCACCCTCCTTATTGGTTGTGTAGACTGGACTGTGTTGCTTGTTTGGCTAAAAACACCAACCTAGTGATTTAGCAACTTTACTGACCCCTCTGGTGACTTTATTTCCAGACAAATCCAACAAATGTAAATGGTGTAAATTTTAGGACCATGGTGAAATATGTTAATGTTTTCTATCCCATAGCATTTGGCAACAGATTCAGGGCGTCTGCAGGTCCTAAAATTTATTGAATTTGATTACCTAAGTTCACAGGCTCAAAAGTACCCATCAAATGCAGGTTTAAAAATGCTGTAGTTTCTTGGTATGCTGCTTTTCTAGTGAGAAATGGAAGGACACCAGTTGGGTTTTTTTTCACATTCATTGAATTCGTTGTGATTGGCATTAAAAGTGTCTTAGAAAGTCTTAGAATTAACTTGATGAAACTTGACATCCTGAAATTGGTGCACCAAATGCTACTAATATGCATCCACCTCTCTGCTAGTTTCCAATCATATTTTAACACACTTTCCTTTACCATTATTTTCTTTGTCTTCGTCTCTCTCTGAAGGTGTTTAACAACTCTTGCCTCTTACAGACCTGCTGCTGCCAGAGAACCGGCGACGGCTGCCATTGGAGGAGCAGCTGCGTTTCTTGCAGGCGCGTCTTGATGAGGTCAGCTCAGGGAAGCACAGCATTGGTCAGTCTCGCAGGGCCAAAGCCCTGAGAAAGGAGATGACTGTCATCAAGAGGAAATTGGCCCACCAGCGGGAGGGAGGCTCTGGTATGGGGGCCAGAGACTCTATGGGAGGAGGAGACCATGGTTCATCCCTCCCCCACCACCCCTCTTCTACAGGACGCCATGATGAGGGGGGAGAGAGCAGCAGCCAGGAGATTAGTGGCAAGGGTCAGTGTTTAAGATGTGTCAATAAAAATATTA
This sequence comes from Monocentris japonica, assembly GCA_900323365.1. Lineage (NCBI taxonomy): Eukaryota > Metazoa > Chordata > Actinopteri > Trachichthyiformes > Monocentridae > Monocentris > Monocentris japonica. Next base: position 5,971 of record OOFE01034617.1, on the reverse strand, counting down.
ATGCATCGTATTTCTAATGCACTTTGTGCTACAAGAAAATGATGGTTAAAACAAGGAAAACCCAATGGAAAGAAAAACCAATTAATATATTGATGTATAAAAATGAAATCTAAATTTGTAACATTTAATTTACATGTGGCTTGAATTGGGTATTATATACGTGACTTGAAGTTTAATGATTCTAATAATACATACACAGTCCCTGCAATGCTGTACCATATTCATTATACGCTGAAGGCAGACATAACCCTTCCTGTATGGAAAGGTATGAAGTCATAATGTTCATATGAACGTCTCGCTCACTCTCAATCAAGATCTGAGTGTGTCCTCATCGGCCTTGGCTCCAGAGGTGGGCCGTCGGACTTCTGTCCTCTTCTCCAAGAAGAACCCCAAAACAGCCGGACCCCCCAAGAGGCCGGGCCGCCCCCCCAAGAACCGAGATGCCAGCTATGCTGGGACGGGGGTGAGTCCCAGCCCTATCGGCCCCCCTCAGCTGCCCTTGCTGTCACCACCCAGGCAGAGGAAGAGACCCCGAAGCCCCCGCAGCAGCTCCAGCTCTGAGAGCGACAGTGAGAACGACGACCTGCTACCAGGTACAACAGAGACACTAACGTTAACATACAATTTATGAGTCACACACATTTACTTGTTTAAACATGCATGGATACTAATAGATTGCACCCTGTCTCTCTCATTGTCTTCTCAGGTTTGCCAAGTAATGGTTTTGATGGAGGAAACCAGCCGGTAACAGAGAGCTTCCGCGTGTACAGAAATGAAAGGAGTCTCCCTCGCTCCAGCTCCGACTCTGAGTCCACAACAAGTAGCAGCAGCAGTGCAGCTTCCGACAGGACCAGGTGATAATACATACATACGTGCTGAATAGTTCAACAGAGCAATAATACCCGAGAGGGCGTTCTTTACGGTGATTATGGATACGATGTTGCAATAGTCTTTGCATCACCCAAGTAGCCATAATCACAGTAAATAACATCCTCAAGGGAATTATCAATTACCAATAAAGCACAGCTGGGAGTTAACTGCATGGTTGGAATGCATCGTTGACCAATTAGTTTGTTTGTCTGAAACTATCTGTTGTGTAAAGATTAGTTAACTGAGCCCTCTCCCTCTTTTCTCTCAGTACTACTCCCTCCAAGCAAGGCAGAGGCAAGACCTCGTTCTCTCGCTCAACCTTCCAGGAGGACAGCAGTGAGGAGACATCAGGCACTGAAAATGACTCTTACTCAGTTGGAGGCTCACGAGGTGTTTCACACTGTAAGCACATGCCTGCACATGCACATTTCATTATATACACTATTTCTTTTTACTTGGGTGTGATCTTAGAAAGATTCAATATGAATCTCAATTTGGTAGGATTGCATTCATTTTTGACTTGACCTGATTCAGTATGATTCAATGTGATTTAATGCATTGAAGTAATTCATATTGTGTCCTCATTTTGACTCTGGTTGGGACTCATGGTAATCAACATTATCCAAATAACTGAAATTTCTGACCACTTGCACTTTTTACTGTGACGCATAATGTTTTTCTGGAGCTTGACAACTTAAATGAGCTTTGCAGTGCCCCCTGCTTTTTACATCCTTTCAGAAGTGGGAAAATCTGAATGTCTAGAAATATGCAAACCTTCCATTCCACCCCACCAAAAAAGAAACAAAGAATAGGGGAAAGACTGGCACCCTGAAAGAACGGCAGTGTTTCTGTACATTAAACATTGTGACAGTGCAGTGACAGAATAAATTGCAATGGCATGTCACAACTACTTGTTTTTTTTGTAGGTGTTTTGGTTTGCTGTAAAACATAAACTCAAACCAGTATAAGTGTTAAAGCTGAGAATAATTATAATGAGCAATCACAGTCCACAGAAAACCTATATGGCATTTGATTGCTTCATATGAGTTAAAATGAGTTGACACATCCAAGTTGTTTTGAGCTGTCAAGTCGTTCCAAAAAATATTCCTACGTCACCTGAATGCAGCGTGAGATCCAGCCACATTCACGAAGGAAGAGTGGCTAGTCGTAACAGAATGTGACATGGACAATATTCACGGTCTTGACTGTTTAATCGGGTTACCCAGGTCAAAAGACAGCTGGCACCATATGTTAATTTTTCCAGAGAAGATGCACTTCGCTTTTCTTGTCATAAGCAGTTATCACAGCATCACATTCACAGAACCGTCATTTAGCTAGAGGTGAGATTGATAAATGTGTCTTCCTGTTCCTGTGTTACTGTCAGTGGTGCGTAGCCGGAGCCGGTCAGGATGCTGGATGACCTCTGACGACTACTCCTCTCTGGATGCTCTAGACCTGGTGTGGGCGAAGTGTAGAGGCTATCCCTCCTATCCTGCTCTGGTGAGACACACTAGTACACCAGAAATACCACAGACTAAAACCATGTTGTAATGTCGACCCGTTATAAAATAATTGTTCCATTTAGCCACTAGTATGCAGTATCTTGGGCACCTGTCAGATTAATGACTGCTTCTAACTGTAGGTCTAACCCTCCTTGCCAACTCCTGCCTGTAGATCATTGACCCTAAGATGCCCAGGGAGGGGGTGTTCCACCGGGGCGTCCCTATCCCTGTGCCCCCCTTGGATGTGCTGAAGCTGGGGGAGCAGATGACCCAGGAGGCCAGGGAGCACCTGTTCCTGGTCCTCTTCTTCGACAACAAGAGAACCTGGTCAGTGTGCACCAGTTCATCTTGTCTGTTCTCTTTTACATTCACTCAGTCTTTGCATGTCACTCTGCACTGTTTGTCTCTTTCTCTCTTCTTCTTTCATCCTCTCTGACATTCTCTAGATTTCTTCCTTTATTATAATAAAGGGATGAAAAAAGAATGGAAAAAAACGCAAGATGAAGCCCAGATAGCTTCCGATGTTACTGGATGTGTGCACACAAGCAACACTGTAGCACTACAAGTGCAAAGGAAACGGTGCTATCTGTACTGAAGTGCAAGACTGCAAATACACATACTGCACTTCATCAGAAATAGGGCAGACGTGGTTTGAGAAAATAGAGGAGAGGAAAAACATACTGTGTTTTAGGTCATGTTGTGCAGCACAACCACTAGTGTGTTCTTTGCTGGTTGATGTGTTTTTTTTTTTTTTTGCATATAACTCTGAAATAAAATAAAATTTTTGAGCGACATGGTGTGAAAGGCCAGTGTCATTCTTGACTGCCCTGGCCACCCCCTTAGAGGGCACCCAGAGGTCAACCATTTTGAGCTGATGCCCTGTGTGTTTCATTGTGCATATTGGTTTCATAAATTTTTTTTTAGATTTTTTTTTTTTTTTTTTTTAATTGTGTTTTTATTGTGTGTTTGTACTGCAAACCCTGTTTGCAATCCCAATTAACCTCATGGGATAGTAACGTTTAAATTGAACTGAATTAACTTGCGCGTGTGTGTGTGTGCGTGCGTGCGTGCGTGCGTGCGTGCAGGCAGTGGCTGCCACGCTCCAAGCTGGTGCCTCTGGGGGTGGACCAGGAGCTGGACAAGGAGAAGATGCTGGAGGGC